>PVLA01011145.1:0-56014 GCA_004027455.1 Hydrochoerus hydrochaeris
CTCCCCCCTCCTCCCTCCTCTCCCCCCTCCCCTCCCACACACGCACCCAATCACCCCCGCCACCTTTGCAGCCGCTCCGGAGACCTCTTGCCTGAGTGTCTTTAGCTGCACTGATCTAGCTGCCTCGATGTCCTGAAGCCATTCAAAGCGTCGCTCCTTCACGGTTACGGTGACTTTGGAGATGAGCTGGAAGTCGCATGGCGCCAGATGGGGTGAACGAGGCGGATGAGGGCGTGCTACACTGTTTCCAGGAGCCTGCATTTCTGTTGGGTGGCACTTGGCAGCAGCATTGGTGGTATTCTCTTCTCCCCCATCTCTGTGGACCCCTTCATATCTGTATCTGTATACATACGTGTTACGTGTATACATACGTACACATATTTGTAGTACACGATGATCACGTTCCTTGCAGCGACTTGACCCATGTACACGCTTCACAATCTCCTTCCTCAGATCGCATTTCCCTCCCATGCGGGAGGGGCTGTCATGTGGCCCCCACTGTAAAATTTTTAAGTTAAACATACAGGGCATGTTTCCCCGACCCCTGTTGAATGGCATCCATTCCGGGGCTCCCTTTCTCACTCTGCCTGTTTGGGTCGCTTCCCTGGTCTCTTGTACTGGTTCTGACCCTGAGGGAGCCCAGGTGGAGACCTCGGGCAGCATCAGCACTCAGCGCTCAGCACGCAGCACTCAGCAGGCTCCTGGTAAAGGCGCTGCTCATAAAAGCCACAGACTGTCCACGAGGTCCCATCCACCCTGCCCTTATCCCCTGCACTCATCTAGAAGTACTGGAGCTAGACTCACGCTCCCCTGGCCTCCTTGTCGGGATCCTCTGTGCTTCCCCAGCGTAAAACTCTACTGGGAACAACAGCCACTGCCATTTGCCAAAAACACTGAACGGGCTCTGCTGGCACCGGGGCACGGTGGCATGTAGATCGAACCGGACAGACCACCTTCCCTGGCGGAGCCTTTGGGAGCAGGGGCCTCGCTGCTCCCTGACAGAGAGGAGGCTCAACAGGTGTCCCTCTGGGTGAAGGGGAGGGGGCGGGTAGGGTCCTGTTAAGAAGTAAATGCTGGTCCACAGTGGGTCTGGTAAGGGCCTACTAAGTGGATTTCCTGGTCAAAGTCCTTGGGCCCCCAAATTTCCTTGGGCGATGCAGCCCTTGTCTTCTGGCTTTGCGCGGGGTCGCTTTATTTCTTAGGTCTCCAAGGCGCCCTGATCAGGGCGGCATTACTCAAGGAGCAGCCGGCCTCCTGCAGGTCGCAGCTGGGCCCCTCAGTCCTCAGCTGCTTCTCCTTAGCCCGCAGTCGCGTAGGCCAGGAGCCTGCCGCTGCGTGATGCTGGCTCAGGCTGCTTTATTCCGAGGGAAATGGAAGCATCACTTTTTAAAAAATACGATTTCCATTTTTTTCCTTTTTACTGAAGCACCGGAAGCGTTTTCCTCCCTTTAATGAAAACAGTCATCTCAGACCCAAATGCCAAACGCAAACATTTATTTCCAGGCGGACCTGACTGCCCCCGTCTTTCTGCCTCTTGCCCAGCCTTCTGCACCCGGTGCAACGCTGCTGGGGGTTCGGCCCGACCCCCCGGGAGCCCCCGCCGCGCCCTCCGCCCTGAGACCCCAGGTGCAAGGACCCCGCTGGACGACACCGCGGGGACCGATCTGCAGGCCGCGGCGCCCAACTCCGCCCGCCTCGCGACCCGGGACAAACTTCTGGCGGCGGCGCCGCCTGGAGGCCAGGCCAGGCCTGGACGCGCGGGGCCGAGGCGGGGCCGCGGGGACCCGGGAGTCGCGCGCCTCGGGCGCAGTGGCCGCGCCCCCGCCGAGCGCCGCGGGCCGGGCCGGGGTGCTGGGTGCGGGGTGCGCTGCGCCCTCTAGCGGCGCCGCGGCGCGGGCGCGTGACGTGGGCTCCGGCCGGCCCGGCCGCGCGCAGTCGGGCAGCGGGGCCCGCGCAGCCGGCGCGCTCGGCCTTCGGCGCCGCCCGGGGCTGGCGGTGCGGGCGCGGGGCGGGGCGCGCTGCTGGCGGCGGCCGGGCCGGGCCGGGCCGGGCCGGGCGGCGGCGGCGGGCGGAGCGAGCCGGCTGGGCAGGCGCGCCCTGGGCTCCTGCAGGGCGCCGGCGGGCGAGGACGCAGGGCGCGGGCGGGCCGGGGCCGCGCTCCGCACTTGGGCAACTGTTGCGGCGCGGCCGGCGGCTCGGTCCTGGCGCCGGGCGGCGCGGGCTCGGGCCCCACGCGCGGGGAGCGGCCCGGCGCGCGGCACCATGCGGGGACTTGGGACTTGCCTGGCGACTTTGGCCGGACTTTTGCTGACCGCGGCGGGGGACACGTTCTCAGGTGAGCGCGGCGCCTCCGCGGCCGGAGAAGGCGCCCGGGACGGCGGCGGGGCTCGGGTCCGGCGGGGCCCCGCGGGCGAGAACCGGGGCCGGGGACCCGGAGCGCCCGGCCCGGGAGCGCGCGTCCCCTCCGCGGCCTGGCTGGCGCGCGGGGTCACGGCCGCCGCCCCGAGCTCCGGGTCGGCTCCGCCGGGAGCAGCGGAAAACTTTGCCCGAAGTTCCCGGCGGCAGCGCCGGGCGTGGGTGCCGCGCGGTCCCCTGTGACCTGGAGCTGCGCCGCGGGGACCCGACCGCCGCTCCTGCCGCCCCTGCCCGGAGGATCTGAGAGCCTGGCGGCCTTACTGGTGGGTTCCCGCCTGGTCCAGTGTCGGCGTCCCCGGCCCGGGGTCCCCTCCTCGGGTCTCCCACGATCGGCTCCCCGCGGAACCCGCGCCCGGTGGCCGCTCCTAACCCGGCCGCCTAGGCTGTCCCCGCGCGCCGGGGCGCGGCGGAGGCTCCTGATCCGAATGGGGTCCGGCGCGGCGCAAGCCTGGCGCAGTCACCCGGATCCTCACCCGATAGTCGCCCTCTGCACCCGAGGACACACGGCGGGGGAGGGGTGGCGAGCGGGCGCGGCGACCCCGGCGCGTGTGTCCCGTGGGTTTCACCAAACGCAGCTCGTCCGCGGCGCTGAGTAGCACCGAGGTCCACGCACGGTGGTGGTAGCGGACTTTCTTTTTCATTTAGTGAAAAAATAAAAAGCAAAAGAAGTCTGCTGTTTGGTCTTAAAATTGGGTTGCAAAATAGGTTTCTGTGTTTATTCTGGAGGAATGAATAAGTTAGACTACTAAAAAATTATTTTTTATGAGATGAAGGGGACTTTTATTAACAGCAGAGAGCGCGTTTTAAGCATGGAAGACGGTTGGCGCCGGCGCGGGGAAGCCGCCCGCGTTCTTACTTAGCAGGAGCCCGGGCTGCTGTGGGTCCCCTGCAGGGCACAGAGCGTCCTGTGCCCTGTGCTGTGTGCTGTTGAGCGCCAGGACTGCGCGCCTTAACAGACCGAGCGGAGCTGATTGCTCTGCTTTGACAGGAGTCCAAAGCACCAACTTCCACAGAGCAATGCCCGTTCTCCAGACTTTGCACTCTGCTGTGAGCTGTCTGCTAACTGCGAGGCAGCGGCGGTGGTGAATTTCACAGAACCACTGCCTGATTAGTGAAGAACAGCTTTGCGTTGTGGATGTGGGGGCCTTGTGACTCCTGCGTTCCGGGAGGGCTTCGTGAGGCTTTGTCTTTAGGAAGATCCCAGTTCCTTGCCCGGGATTTGTTTAAAGTTAGCTGTTTTAGATACCACCGAGATAGATATTGTTAAGTCTCAGTGAAGCCACGGGTCTCATTTCTGAAAAGGGTCTCGGCTTCCAAAACACTGATCTGTGTTCTTGTTAAAGGTGATTGAATCAATCAAAGCAAAATAGGCCTTGACTGAAATCTACCCTGTTTTTTTTTTTTCTTTTGGAGGAAATGCATCAATCTGAGTTACACCATTAGCTGAAGCATCTTTTCCTTTTTCTTTGGAAAGCAGAGTTACCCTGGTATGTTAGTGGGGTGGAGGGGAATGGAAGACTGTATCCATGCAGTTGCTTAGAAATGTTGAAATTTTAAGAATTTGTAGTTGGCAAATTGAGGATCCAGATAGGTTGCAGCTCATTACCTTTCTTTCCCTTTGTCTTTTAGGTAGCATAGGTATGGGTCCTTAACACCTGGCACAAGTCAGGGTGTGTGTGTGCGCGTGTGTGCGTGTGTGTGCGTGTGCGCGCGCGCGCTTGTGCGCGCTGGGAAACTCAATTTGATTTTATGAACAACTTCTTTTTAAGGTTCTTCCATAATTGCAGTGCTTGGCTGGTCTTCAGCTGATGTGGGAATCAGCTTTAGACAGGAATGCTGCACTATAAGCTCCTTGAGGACAAAGCTGGGTTTTTTTCCTTCTTAGTTTCTCGTAAAGCACTTAACCACAGGGCTTAGGAGGGGCTGCCAGGTACACAACTGTTTGCTGAGTGAATTATTAGTGTGAATCTGGGTCGCTTGTAGACATTTAAATTGTGTGTGGATTGATTGGCTGTCCTAAGAGAAAGGAAGAAGAGTGGCTCTTAAAGTTAGGTCTGGGTTGCATTTTCTGCCTGGTCTCTTTAGACCACCAGACCTGGACCCTGAGGTTTATAGAAGCTGTGGAGGTTTTTTATGCATGGCCAAGATTTGTTCTTGGGTTGCTTTGCCCTTTTCCTTCTGCAGTGACCTCCTGGTCAGCTTTGGAGTGGATTTGGAAGTAAGGTCATTAATCATTTCTGGCGGTAGATGGGACATCCTTTGGGTACCAGCATTGGAAATAGAGTGCTAAACTCACTGGAGGAGAAAAGAATTGAGATTGTGGCCCACTAACCATAAATACATTGCTTAGAAATCGGTTTCCCATCTTTACAATATTAAACTTTTTCGGCAAAATATATTTATATTTATGCAAAAAATACATTCACTGTGTGTCTTCTAGACTTTGAATATTAACAGTCAATTTTGTCTAAAAAAAAACCAGGTAAGACATGAAGAAAAAGTTAAATCATTTTACTTTTGCTTAAAACTCTCTCATCCACAGTGAGAAGTCAAAGAACTGACCACTTACGTCTCTTTGACGTGGTTTCTTAAAAAACAAATTGTGATGTAAATTGCACAATTAAGTGTCTAGTGCTGCAGGGGGAATGGGGCTGGTGTGCTAAGTTCTGCTAAGCTTCAGTTTGCAGAAATAGAAATACAGACTGGCACTTTGCTTTCCACTCCAGGGTTTGGAATATGCTGAACCTTAGCATAACCTTGTACATTGGTAACTGTTGCAGAGATTGCTTTTCCAAGTAATCTTTCAGGGCTGTTTGTTGGAAGACTGCTGAAACCTGAATCAATTCCCTAGTTAATAGCTGGGTTCCAGTGTTAATTTCTTAGTTTTGGTAGCTCAGCTCCAGTTGTAAGACCTCAGTCCTATAGAAGCTGCCCAACTATCTATTGTTTTCCAACTCTTGTATACGTTTAAAATTATTTTAAAATAGAACCTTTTAAAAGATGCAAAAATGTGGGGATAGATTTTCTTAGCAGCCTCATCTAGTCTTTCTTTTTCAAATAACTATGATCATGGCATTTTAGCCTTCTCTGATGCTTGTACTGGGTAATTGATAGGAAGAAAATACTTCGCGTTTAAATTAGTGAGCTTGGGAGAAATATGTCTTCAAATTACTGTAAACTCCTTAGTGGTATGTGTGCATAGAGAAGGATTGCTTGAGCATAATCATCATATGTCTAAGCCTCTGTTTTCTGAAGTTGACAGTATAGATTTTAAACAAGATGTTCCTGTCGTAGAGTGCTATCTGGGTAAGTGGATGCATTATTTGAGTAGTGAGCTGTAAATGAACTTTCCTGAGAAAACAAGTAACTTATGTTCTCAGATCACATAAACCCTACTCGAATAAAAATAGCCTTTAAGATTTGGGAAGAGTTGGGTTAGAATTTAAGCATTTCTGGGGTGATTCTTTAAGTTGGCTTTATTTAAGTTTTTCATAGAATGTAATGTATTCTTGGAATTGTTAGGCTGTGGGTATCTATTTTGGGGAAGGAACTGTGTTTTAGATAGTTTCCTTTCCGGTTTTGTTTCCTAGAATGATGTTTTATTTAAATATTGTAATGTATAATTTTTAGTTAAAGGGCCATGCATTTTAATGAGTAATATACTTTTTCAACATTTCTGTAAGTGTAAAATTTTCCTTAAGGGTGGTGTCTGTAACACATTTCGCTTTAATCATAAGATTCTTCTCCGGTGAAAACCAGCTCTCCTACAGACTTTTTTAGTTATGCGTCTTTGTGTGCTGTTCCACAAATACAGCATAGCACATGTTAGCAGGCTTATCCTGTGAGCCAGGGATGATTTACTTATAAGTGTGCAAAATGTTGCCAGTGCAACATTTAAAAAAGGTCTAAAACACTGTCAAATCCTGGATTATGCAGGGATGCAGTTTGTCTGGTTCCTAAAATACCATTGTGGTTTTCAGTTTTGTCATCAGAAAGCCTGTGTTACACTGTAGCTCCAGAAAACCCAGCAGACAACCGTAAACAGGGCTGGCGCTGGGTGGAGAGGAGGAAAGATTTAGTCACTCCATTTCCGAGTCCCTCCTGCAGCCCGTCCTGCTGGTGGGGCAGCTGGCAAGGCCAGGACGTAATTAAGGGCCTGGAGTCTGAAAGAAAAATACAAGAAGGAAACAGGATGTGCAGAGAGGATGCAGGCCCGGCCGGCTGGCAGGGGAAGGTGGCTGTGCTGCTGAGCAGGTGAGGCGGACATTGGGGGCGACGTGGAGCGGGGGCGTCCTGCGTCTCAGCAGCTCTGGGGGGCCTGGTGATGGGCCAGTGTGGAGCGGAAGCTGGGTTTGTGCCCGCTTTCTCAGAGCAGGGCACTGGCTTTGCTGGAGCCCTCTGAAGTCATTGCTTCCCAGGGCCCAGCGTGGTCCCCTTGGAGGAGGCTCCCACAGCATCCCCGGGGGATCTGGGCTCAGGGCCACCCTTTGAGACAAGCTATTCCAATAACAGAGTTGTCACGATGTGTCCCTTGGGCTGCTGCGGTGGTATCACTCAGCTGCTGATTCTACTGCTTTCTGGTCTGGAAGGAGAAACTTGTGCCAGGGCCCAGGGGGACACTGGGACAGCATCCGGGGATCTCCGAGGTGCTCTCAGACTCCCTTGGCCAGGGCTGGAACAGGGCTGGGGTGGGACTGTGATGTGCATTCACTGACTGACTCCTGTCTTCGTTGGCGAGGCCGTAGTTCCAGCTGCAGGGAGACTTAGGGTCATGCAGTAAACTCGGGAAGCCACCAACCTGGTGTTTCCAACAGCGGTTTTATCTGGGGAAGAGACTGGATCCAGCCCGTTCTAAAACTGTGTTGTTACAAAGCTTCTTATGGCAGTTAAATTTTGCTGCAATGTTGAGGTTTCCCTGAGTTGGTGCTTGGTATAGAAGTACTTGTTTGCTTGCTGTACTGTGTGTGGACTTACGAAAACAGTGCCTTTAATTCAAGTCAATATTTACATTTATTCATGCTAATAGCTTATTAGGTCTTTTGGTACAGTAGTAGAGGGCAAAGGTAAGGAAGATATGGTTACCTACTTTGAGAAGTTGTCCCCAAATTGACTAAGATGTAAAGAAAAAGGGAGTTTCTTAGGAGAGAACTGGGAATGAATTATGTAAGAGTTGGAGTTTTAAAGTGGAAATGTGAAACTTTGCTTTGAGAAATACACTCCGCTTCCGGGCAGAGGTTTTCCTTATCTGTCTGTCGAGCTCACAACGCGTACCCTAACTCAGAGCCTTCCTCTTCCGTGAGCCTGAAAGACATTGCTCCCTCTGTCATTTAACACTCCAGGTAGATGAAAGTGATTGTGGTCTCCTTTACTGGATTTAACTGGAGCACATTGGAACCTGGCCTTCCGGAAGCGGTCGGCCTCCTGCTGCCTGAGCCGCCTCTGCGTTCCTGTCTGGTGTGTAGCTGATCACTAGGTGTAGCTAGCTGCTCCCTAAACCTATCTGCCTGCGTCCCAAAGGCTGCCTGGACTCGGCTCACTCACAGCTCAGGAGAGAGAGGGTGGTGATGGACCCGCGTCTCTAACTGTGCATCTCTAACTGTTGTAAAAGGAAGAAGTCACAGCCCCACTGGTCCCAGTCATAGCATCCTGTTGAAACTCGGCACTAACCAGAAGACAGCTTTGGATTCCGTGCAGAATCTTGCTCTTTATTTTCTCTTCGGTTTTGGCCACATCACACTGCCATCAGTGTGTGATGTGGAGGTGGATCGGGAGGAGGTCGTGTTTGTCAGCCTAGTAGGCTGCGTGATAGACTGTGGGCCTCTTGCTGCAGATCTGCGGGAGCCCGGGGTGCACAGTCCTGTCAGAGGTGACTGGTGTGTGTACCGTACTCACATTTGCAAGAGGTTACTTTGGTGGCATTGAGGGTTTCGGTATATGATTTCAGTGGTCGTTCAAGTTTGCAGGGAAATCTGATTCACTTTGTTTTCTTGCTTCAACCTCAGGACTAGTGAGTCATGGAAATCTGTGTCCCTGAAACAGGAGTGCTGGGGCCTGAGTCAGGAGCAGAGGGAGGCCGTGGTTCACCTTAGGTGCGGCTGGAGGGAGGCCGTGGCTTTGTTGGCTAAAGAGTAGTGGTTGAGGGACTCACAGGAGCAGAGGAACACAAATAGAGGCTTCAGAGATGGCAGAACCACTAAGGTCTCAGAACTCCCCTCCAGGAACAGGCACTGGTTTCCAGTGATTTCATCTCAACACACTGCAGCCTGCGCCAAAGCCAGGTGTTTGCTTTTTATGGGCTGCACAGCATAAAGACTTATAGAGCATCCGTTTGTTTTCAGGTGGGGAATATTCATTTTAATCTCTCTCCCCTATTCGATATGCAGAAAGCAGGCTTACTGCATGCAGTGAAAGAAGTGTGTCCTGGTCAGGGTTCCCACGGAAGTCAGAGGCCTCGCTGTGCAGCCACGCTGGGTTGGGAGGGGGGCACTTGGACGGGGCTGAGAAGGCGGCAGATCAAACCCTTGGCAAAGGCCCTTTTTAATGGGCCTCTTTGATCTTTCCTCTCAGTTTGAGTAGCTTGAGGTACTTTGCCAGGTATGATCAAGAAATACGGAAATGTTTTAAAACTTACTTCCCTGAGTTTGAATCCCTTCTAAATCTTCCTCTCACTTTGGACACACTCATCCCACTGTCCTTGCTGTTTTCTGAAGCAGTGCTGGACATCTTATTTCATAAGCGTCTTCAGTGCGTTGTCCTTGCTGCCTTGATGTCCTGAATCCTTTCAAAATGTTTCCCTTTCCTGGTCATTTTAACTTTGGGGAAGACCCAGCAGTCACAGGGTTCAGCGCATGAGGACACCGCCATGTTTCTAACGCTGGCTGGCAGTGGCAGAGCTTTCACTGGACTTTTTTAAAATCAAGCCTCATAAAGATACTTGGGAAAGGGAACTTGCAGAACTGCTTCAGAAAGTGGCAAGGACAGTGGGAATAATAGCGCTTAAAGTGAAGGTTTTGGGGGTTTGACGGCAATGTGTCTTTTATGGTAATGCTTTAAAAATAAAGCATTTACTGGACTTCTGATTACACCTCCTACACCCTGTAATAATCACATGCTTGAAATGGACTCCTTGTGTTCTTTCTAGATAATAATTATAAAATGGTTTAAGACATTCTTCTTAAAATAGATGTTGATAATGTATAAATTAAATTACTGAATAGTGCTTAGCATGTAGTATTCCTTCAGGAAATATTTTTTGAATAAGCAGGACTGGTTGAAATTTCTTTGGAGAAGAAAAATCAAATGATTTTTCTTATGCTTAATGCTGGATTTTTAATTTCCTCCTCCTCCTCATTTCTATTGATTTTGACTTTTTTAAAAAGCATTTAGAATAACCTTATCAAGAGAATCAGGTGTGGGTTTAGTGCTTGCTAGCATTAACAATTTGTGGGCGGGTTGAGATATAGTTGCTAATTTGAAAGGGTAAAGTTTTATCTTAAAATGAACTATTTAAAAGTAATTAAGCCTATGATTTTATTGTGTATGATAAGATTTATAAATGTCATTGCTATACAGTAGAATATTCCACTGGTCACTGAGCAGGTTTTACTGTGTGATGGTTCCCCGTGACTACTCCAGGAGGACTTGGTGTGGTCAGTAGTATTTAAAAGAGCCACTGTGTCCCTGCTGAGAAGGTGCCATGGCAGAGAGTAACGTGTACAGTGGCCCTTCTTGGGATATGGTGTAAAATGGGTCTCACTTTCAGGGAGCTCCCAGTGCGTCCTGGTGTCGGGGGCGTGGCTCCATCACAGCCCGCCTGCCCCTTGTCCTTCATCCCCTGTGGTCTCTGCAGTGATCAGACATCGGAAGGAGAGATTGCTGGGACAGCAGCTCGTAAACTGCTTTCTCTTTCCTTGACTTCTGACAGCTTGACCTCCGGGATGCTGGGGAATTTCCACTGTGAATCAGGGCTGTGGTATCCACTGGCACCACTTGCTGGTGTGTCGGGCCGGAAAGGTGTGACACCTTCCCGAGGCTCGGGTCCTGGGTGACACTCCTGTGGCAAAGGACAGGTTGACAATAGAAAAGTAAAGGGCAGTGTCCTGAATTCATTTGAGAGTCTTCAGGTCACTCTGGGACGAGGGTGGAAAGGGACTGAGTGACCTTTCAGGCATCTGTGAGCGGCCCCGTGGGAGGAGCGTTGTGGCTGGTGTGGCCTCGGCCAGGGGGAGAAGAGGTAGGAGCAGTCAGGGAGCTCTGCGTCCCGAGGCTGTGTCTGGGCCCCTCCTTCGATCTGGGTATGTCCTTCTGCTGGAAATACCCGGCAGACTGCAGTGCCTGCTTTGGGGTGTCCAGTTCTGAGCCCATGCCGGCTTTGTTAGCTTTTCATTACTGTGACAGAAATACTTGGAAACAGCGGAAATGAGGGCAGGTTTATTTTGGATCACAGTTGCAGGGGTTTTGGTCCAGGCCGACTGGGCCAGTGTTATGGGCCTGAGACGAGGCAGAAGGAAGCAGGCTGGAGGCGCTGGAGAGGCAAAGCTACTCGCCATGACAGCTGGCAAGCAAAAGGGGGACAGCCGGGAGGAAGGCCTCAGTCTCCAAGACCACGTCCAGTGACCGAGGTCCAAGCCACACTGCCCAGCCCCTCTCTGGGAGCCTCGCATCTCTGTAGCTTTGGCCTTCTGTCCTGGGCCTGCCAGGGGGCAGGGGCTTGAGAGCACTGGGCTGGAGAGGCTGGGGCGGGCCAGCAGGTCTGGTCAGGCGAGGGGATTCTCTGTCCGTCACTGAGCAGCCCTGTTACCTTGAACATTTCCTTCTGCTGAACCTCAGTCTCCTTTGCTGGGAAAGCACCTTGCGGGATTATTGCAAGGACCAAGTCGAGCCTGACGCCACGACCTTAGGGTCTGGAGGTGGTGTCTGTGCACGTGTGAGGGTCAGGAACGGCGGGAATCAGCCCTCTGGCCCATCCTGCAGGGCCATGGTAGGTTTAATCTGCGAAGGTTGCCTGGAAGCAGCGTTTCATGCTGTTCAAACCGGGGCTATCTCTGGGCCTCAGGCTTGGTCATTGTCGTGGTACTGTGGGGCTATGTAAGTGACCTGTGAGTGTGTATGTGTAACACACATGTGTGCATGTGTTTTCAGACATGGAACCAATCTTGTCTTTAAAGAAAAAAAACAACTCAGAGATTAGCAAAGTCTTTGTGAATCTGGAAATTTAGAAACCCAGTGACAGAATGCAGTTCAGGGTAATAAGAAAACCAGTGATTCTTCCTGGCAGATGGAAGGCCCTGAGTTCGATTGCTGGTGCAAAAAAAAAAAAAGAAAAGAAAAAGAAAAAGAAACCAGTGATTTTAAATCTTTAAAGTTTTGCAGATTTGAGCTGCATTTTGCGATGACTCATTCAAGGGAGATCATGAGACAAGATAATCTTCAAAGTATTTTGGGAAGAGTATTTGCCAGTGCTTACTCTTTTATTTCATGTTCACTGGAATGTGTGGCTACTGGAGAATAATTTGCCTTAGGGGCCCATAAGCACAGGCCAAAAAGCTTGGCCTTTTGAGTTCTGTTGAGTGTCACCGACATCAAAATGAACATACTGATACGTTAAAGCACTTGATATTTGCACTTCCCCATCATTTTGGTCAAGGAAGAAAGGTGCTTGTCAAGATGCAGTCTCTGGGAGAGGTGGCTCATTAAGTTATCTTTCATATGACATCCTAACAGGCTGTCACCTTGATATGCTGACATCTTTGGATTCAGATTTCTCACTCGTAAAATGATGACATTAGATTCAAGGTCTCCCCAGGTACTTAAAGAGTATGAGGATTGTCACATTCGTGTGTCAGATGGCGCGGTGTGAGAGATTGGTACCTGGGCCACAGGTGGTTTTTGATTGGTGAAGAGGGGGAAGAACACTCATTTGGGTGAGTGCCCGATAAAGTGCGGGGTGACTCCCAAGAGGAAGTGGGAGCAAAGTGCTTTCTGGAGGAGTCACATAGGCTGCCTCTCCGCAGAGCTGTGCCAGTTAAGCTGATCTGTCCACTTGATTGGGTTGGGAGCCACTGAGGAGATAGTAAAGCACACTCCAGGTGCATCTGGGTGGGTCATGAAGGCATGACCGTGGGTATTGATTTTGTTCCTGGTGTCGTTTTCTCCGGTGTTCTTGCTCTGCCACCGCGAGCTGAGTGTGTTTCTTCTGTTGTTCCCTTCTGCCATGGTGTTCCTGCCTTGAGCCAGCCGACCTTGGACTGAATGCTCAGAAACCGTGAGCCACATAAATCTCCCCTCCTTTCTTAAGTGGTGGATGTAAGCTAATTGTATCCAGCGATGGAAGAGCTGACTAACACATGCCTATAAGAGCAGTCCACTTCCCACTCTATACTTGACAGTGTGGTCATCCCAGGCTCTGAAGCAGCTGCTCTGGGATGGCCTGTGATTTTCTTTGTATGTCTTGACAGCCCAGACCAGTCTCCTTTCAGGGGCTTAGAACTGATAGTAATCACTGATTAGCAGATACTGAGCATTCATGGGGTGCTAGAATATTCGTGAACTTGTTGCTGCTCCATAGCTACTACAGGCATGGCTAAGAGGATGGCGAGAGGCTTTGGGAGAGCAGGTTGTCTGCACTTCTCACCAGTGCGTGCCTTCAGAGGCCTCCAACATGTGCACAGAGTTAGTTACCTTTTCCTGACTTAGACCACCCGTCTATAGGAAGAAACATTTCAGAGGTGGTGTAGTTGGAGTGGTGTTGAGTGATGTATGACCTGATGTAAGACCCGTGTGATGACCTTCTGGGGGAGATTGCTGTCTCTGCTGTAGTACCTGGAAGAAGAATGTTTCCTCCTGGGCAGTAAGTTTCTTCTTGGGGACACCAGGAATGACACAACCCACCATGTTTTCCAAACCTTTTTGAAGAAACCCAAATTCAGATGGCTGTTGTGCAGTATCTGGAACTTTCCTGTTCAGCAGCTGACCTCAGCCCTAAGCCAGCTGTGTCAAGAGGGAGATGCTGACTCATTTAGCAGAGAAGGCTGTGGGTGGACAGGGCTGGTCCCTGGAGCTCAACGCTGTCATTGGAACTCAGTCTTCTTCACCAAGCATCTTTCTTCTCTGCCATGTTTCTAAGGAGTTATGGCCAAGTCCCGTTGGGAAGCGGGCATCTGTTCCCAGTGGTTCCCATCAATCCTGTGAATAGGCTCCAAGAAACATTAGGAAAAGAGTGAAGAAGACACCCTGAGCCATCGTCTGTCTATACATCCTGGTTTCTGCCTGATTCCCAGCCTGCACTTTCCCTTTCTCCCCTCCTTCTGATACACATGCTGTACTTTATGAATCATTATAAATGCACTAAACCTCTTTGGAACTGGGTGGAGGTGGCAGATATTAAATGAGTTCCAAATCTTACATTTGAGTCAGTGTTCCAAATGCAGAGTGTGTGTGTGTGTTTCATTTCTTAATGATGCCACAGAACATGTCTATAGCTCCCTGAAGGCGGAGAGGGCAGGGTGGGTACAGAGGTTGTTATATCCGAGCTCAGTTGTTCTCAAATTTGCCGTTAAAACTGTTACATTCTTTTGGTTAAGCAAAGATTTACATAAGTAGCCAGGCATAAAAATGGTTAAACGATATTTTATGTGGCCAGATTTTCCAGTGAAAATCTGTCTGAGCTGGGGAACAAGGTATAGTGGTTAAGCCTGTGCTACGTCATGGACCCTATCCACTGCCCTGACTATTATACATGTGCCACAGGTGGTTTTGCTGAGCTGGGCTTGGCACACCTGTGCACAGGTCTCTGCTCGGCTGATCTTAGCTGAGCTCTGGAAATTTTGGGGTTGGCCAGCTGGTGGCCCTGACTGGGGCAGCTGGACTCTTGCTCACTCTCCAGTTGGCTGAGTTTCCAGAAAGGAAGTGCAAGGCTGCTTGTCTCATGCTTGTGGAGGGTACCTTGTCCCTTTGTTATGGTTGATACATTGTGTCAACTTGAGAAGTTGAGAAGTTTAAGTAAGAGATTCAACATAGAGCCAGAACCCTTACTCTGTAAACATCCTAGCCTGTGCAAGAGAAAGGCAGGAGATTTTGTTAGTAGTACACCTGCCATGGAGTGGGGGAGGTGGCCTGCGTATACAAATGAGGGAGGAGAAGAGGCTTGTCCTCCCCCTCTTTGCTCTGGCTGCTTTTGCTGTTTTCTTCTGCCTTGAACTGCTGCCCCTGTGCCACACCACCCTGCCTTGGAACCAGCTGATTTTGGACTGAAACTTCCACAAACAATGAGCTTAAACCTTTCCTTCCTTCACTTTGAGTGTCGGGTATTTTGTCCTAGTAATGAGAAAAAAGTAACCAAGATACCTTTGACCTTCCTTTGGCCAGAATGGATCCCAAGCAGAGAATTGAATCAAGGGTGGGAATGCAGATCTCAGTGTTCCCGTGTGGGACCGTGGGGCTGTGGGGCTGTGTGGTAAAGGAGAAGTGGAAGTCGGGCCCCTCACAGGGGTGTCTGCCTGGCGACCCGAGGCACCCCTGCCTGGCAGAACATACTCAGGAAGTCCCTGGCAGCAGGAGAAAAAGGAATCGGGCTTCCAGGACCTGAGTGGAAGGCTCAGCCCTGCCCCGCTGTCATCTGGAGGAGAAGTTGTTAACCTCCATGAACTCCTTTGCTTACTGTTACAGGGTCATTTGGTACCACTGTGAGTACTGGGTGTGCTTCCCAGATGCTAGGGAGGGACTTTTACAAGCCTGGTGCCTCTGTGAAGCTGTGATAGCTGTGCCTGGTCCAGTTCAGAGGGTCACGGGCCCCTCTGGGCCAGCTTACATTCTGTGAGCAGGGTGGCACCTGCCTTCTGGTCCTCCTGGGTCAGCACCTGAGTAACTGCTGTCACTGGTGTGGGAGCCTTTGTCTTTTATTTTTCCTGCCTGCAAACCCCTGCAAAAAGAGGGTAGCTTTCCCTGGCCTCAGGTATTCTTCTGTTTATAATCCAGATTAATAAACTGCTGCTGCTTTTACTGATTTCCGGAAAGGAAGAGGACACAGGACAGTTATGTGCAGCCCACTGCCAGTCCCGTTCTTTGACACGTGCTGACTTCCCAGAGCCATCCTGGAGGGTGACAGGCACAGAGAACTTGTGGAGCTGAGGCCCCAGTGCAGGGCAAGGTGTCCCATGGCCGGCCCGTGCAGCTGACCCAGATCCCGGCATGCTTTTCTCTCTGGCCGCTTGGCCCAGAGCCTGTGTTCTGATTTGCTTAACTGTGACTTTATATTTAGTACAGTTTCTCATGTTAATGTTTAAAGCAGTTGTCACATTGCCCTAGCCAGGCAGCACCGTGTACTTACTGCTATTTTACAGCCCTCTGAAGTAGTAAATTAGGAGGAAGAGTACTTAGCTTCTTAGGAACTTGAATACACTTGATTGATTAGAGATTTATTTGTGGTTTTCGGGAACAGAGGAGGGCAGAATGTTGCCTTTGTAGTTTCGAGTC
This sequence comes from Hydrochoerus hydrochaeris, assembly GCA_004027455.1. Lineage (NCBI taxonomy): Eukaryota > Metazoa > Chordata > Mammalia > Rodentia > Hydrochaeridae > Hydrochoerus > Hydrochoerus hydrochaeris. The sequence continues at coordinate 15,889 of PVLA01011145.1, forward strand.
TTCTGGGTAAAACTGTTTTTGTAATTTCTTCTGTTTTGCGTTGAATGCCTAATTAAGATGAAAGGTTTAAAATTTTGTGTTAATGGTTCCAGGGGCAAAGTGACACTGAGGTCAGCAATCATTTATTGAAAGACCTTCTTACTTCAAGTAGCAGTGAGCAGGTCTTAGGAGACCGAAGTTAACCGCCTTCTCTAGACTCGGATGCCTTGTCTTTTGAGATCCCTGCCAAGTGCCGGGGCGTGCAGACCCTTAGCTGAAGGAGTTCAGTCCCGTGTGCAGCCTGCTCGGCCATTCACCCCAGGGAGGAGCTGCTCGGTACAGTCCTCAGAGGTGGTGCCCTTTGCTCACTTGAACCAACTTTACCGTGGCATCACTGGGCAGAAGTACATCGAACTAAAGTGTGAATTAACACATACCGAGTAAGCGACTATCAAGAGAATGTTAGCACTTGCCAAGAGTGAGTTACGAAAAGTTGACAGTAATTTTCTTGCTAACATTATTTAAGAAATGATGATCTTATGTAAGTGCTGTACTTATTTAGGGAGGATTCCTGATGGATGGAGATAAGCCGAGGTGTTCGTTCTCAGGAAGGACCAGAAAGACCTCAGGGATGGTGGGTTTAGGGAATCGTCAGGGTCGATTCTGCCACTGTGTAAACTGTGGCCTGGGCCAGGTCTGCTGACTGAGCCTGAAATCCTGGAAGAGGCACTTTCCCAGGGGTCCCCGTGGTTGGCCATCGTGTTCCCACTGGCCTGGTTGCTCCAGGCCTCAGCTTTGTCCCGCTGGGGCACTCCAAGTCCTGCCCTCCTCTGCCCGCCTGATTCTCTTCCCGTGAGTCTGCCCTGGCCACCAGGGCACTGCTGTCTGTCTCCGTATTAGTGGGCCGTGATGCCAAGCTGGTGCTGTTCGTCTCGGGGTGCCGAGAGCGAAGGGCTTACTTCACGCTGGGCCACCTGCCACACGGCACGTCTGTCCTGCCTCATTGTCATCCTACAAGACCGACCTGGCTGGTGAGCAATCCTCAGCGATGGGAAGAGCATCCAAGGACTCTTGTAAGCGTGTTCCTTCCCAAAAATAATACTTCCCGAGGGCTCCATGAGAAAGGCCGTAGAACGAAGGCCACCTGCTGCAGGCGACCCCCTCGGGAATTCTGTGCCCAGGCCTGGGGTGATAGGAAGGCACCTACCGTGGGGTTTGCCCCGAAGCGGCTCACCGAGGCATGCAGCGGCGTCCTCGTCTGCTGACCTTGCATTTCTGCATGGAAATAGAGCAGAGCTGAGAGGAGAGAGGGGCCAGGGAGAGCGCGGCCCCGCCCTCAGGAAGGGAGGTCTAGGCCAGCCGGAGGCCTGCGCACGCGGGTGGGGTGTCATGCAGCTGTGGTCAGAGGAGACACGGGGTGGCTAGAATAGTGCAGATGGGGAGAGCAGCTTGGCCTGTCTGGGGTGCCAGTCAGAGGATGCTACCTGCCCAGCGACACAGCGACCTACAACAGCAGAGCACCTGGTGTGCACTGAACCCTAACCATGTTAGGGCACCTTCTAAGTGCTGCTGTGTAGGCATCGCCCAATTCAATTCTTGTAGCAGCCTAAGTCACTCCTGGGTCACAGGCCAAGAAGTGACTGGAGAGGCTAAGCGAAGTAACCAACTCCAAGCAGGTTATCAGGGGTGGAATTCAGAGTGGAGCTTGACCAGCTTGACCCTAAAGCCTGTATTCTATAATGCAGGGCTGGGCATCCCAACCTTCATGGAAAACGTCACGCCTGACCTCCTGTCGTGGGTTGCAGTTAAAACGTGGGGCACCAACACTGCTGTGTAAAGCTTCAGGCTGTATGTGCAAGGTATACGTGAAGCATAAGTGGATTTCCTGTTGTGACTTGGGTCTCCTCCCTAAGGTATATCGTTACCTAAGTGAAAATGTTCCAAAATCCAAATATATTTGGAATCTAAAATATTTCCAGTCTCAAGAATTTTATGCAAGGAGTGCTGGACAGGTGTAGAGTATTTTGTCACTCGGCAGACACTGTGAACTCTATCTGCTTCAGCTGCAAGGTTCTGTGCCTTTTTGTGTGCTAACCTTTGACAGTTCCGTCCAGGGTCTGGGCAGTGTAGGCGGTGGCTGAGGTGCAAAGGGCTAAGGCATCCACGCAGCAGGATGGAGGGGGCACAAGCCCTGGGGACCCTTCCTCATGCTGGTCTCTTTGTTTGGCAGGAGGACTTTCAGTCAGTGAGCAAGCTGGCTGGGTCTGGAGACTGCATCCTGACATAGCCACCAACACTGTAAGGCCAGGAGCAAACTGGAGTAGATGCCACTGCACTGGTCCTGGTGGATGGTTTCCTGGGCAGGAGGCTGATGGCACAGGCTCAGTCCAGAGGTTTGGGGCCTTGACTCTGGGCAGACTCCCCACTGTGATGCTGTGTCTTCAGTAAAAGAATTTTGCAGCTGGGGATGTTGCTCAGTGGTAGAGCACTTGCCTTGCATGTGCTGGGCACTGGGTTCCATCCACAGCACCTCAAAAAAGGATTAGGAGCCACCTGTGCACATTGTAAGTTAGTACACATCTGGAATTTTCATGTTTCTGTAGTTCAGAATGAGAGAATTTATGATCCATGGTGAATACTTTTTTTTTTTTGTACTGGGGATTGAACTCACGACCTTGTACTTGCCAGGCAGAAGCTGTGCTGCTGAACTCTATCCCCTGCCTGAATACTGACTTTTTAAAATAAAACTTTTACAAAGATCTGTTCAAAGTATCCACAGCAGGAGAAGCTAGATTGATACCCCACGTCCATTTGAAAACATACAAACTTTTTTTAATTTGAAAGAAATTTTACCCCTTTATTTTTTCCCCTTGAACTGTCCCACGTAAAATACACAGGAGTCTGCATAACTCTCGGTATAACTGACCTATGATTTGGACGCCAAAAACCATCATTTAAAATACCGTTTACTAGTTTGTGCTTCTTAACAAGACTGTGCTGCCTACTCTGAGGATCTGCTTTCAGCAGCACAGACCTAACTCTCTTTTATAAATCATCAGAATCGTATGCAAAGTTGCTGAAGTCTTTGGAAATGAGCGTAGCTACTTCCGAAGGCAGATACAGGGTTATATAATTACTCTCAGCAGTCAGACACCAGAATTCACCATAAATGTACAGTCACACATATATAACAGAAAAACAGCTTGCTTTTCTGCTGTAGTTTTCACTTTAAAATACTTCATAAGTTTAGGTGTTCATTACACTCATATAAATTAAAGTGAAACAATAATTTGTCATGCTTTTATAACAGTGCAAAAATAATAAATTCTTTTTTATCTATACTGTTTTTAAAACAACTAAACTGTAAATTGCTTTAAGTAATCTGTCATTCCTTTTTAGTACTTTACATTTTTTCCTTAAAATACAATTTAAAACTTACCGGATTCTAAAAACTAAGACTTTTTCTCATAGAAAGTAAGGCTAGTTTGCCTGACAAGCTTTGGGAAGACTGCAAGAGATGTTTTGTTCACTTATTACCTTGTCTTCTCTTTACATATATAAAATATACTAAAATATATGTATGTATATTTGAAGCATGAATTGACTGAGGCACAAATAAATCAACACTACCTTTGTTTTCACTGCCATCTCTATATATTTCATAACCAGGCTGCCTTTGCAGGTAGCAGTCACTGGTGAGGGTGGAGAGCTCTTGGCCTGCTTCCCAGCCGGGGGGCAGAGGGTACTGCGCAGGACTGGAGCACTTTTAGGTTAGTTGCTCCCAACCATTTTGAAAGTTAACCAAATGTTGGTTTATACGTCATTAAAAGTCATTATTGATGTTACATCAAGATGTAACTGTTGGTCTGCAGCTTGAATCCAAAGAAACAGTGCTGCCACAACAAAAATCCCTGAAATCACATCTACCTCTCAGAGGAACAAGCTTTCTCAGCACATGTTTACGAAAAATGGAAATAGAGTTGGTGCTTAATCCAGTTTAACTCTAGAAGTAAATAATATCTACCCATAGACACATGAACTAATTTTTTATAGCCCAATTGATTTCTGAAACACTTTCTCAATAAATTTAAACAGGGGTTCAACTGTACATTAATAATTTTAGTGATAATTCAACCAGAAAAATACAGCACTTAGAGCTTTATACCCCCATGAATTAAAGATGGAATTAAAATTCCAGTTTACTGATAATCAGTAAAAGGGTCCCAAGTGTGTGGCCTTGACCCTTCCAGATGGAGACCTCACTGTCTGAAAGTGTGACCTTCAAGAGGGAGGAGCCAAGGCCAACTCTGCTACACAGTCACTCAGTTGGCACATATTTTATGCCCTTTGGTCTCAATTGCACCTTTGCAACTTTGAAATAAAACAGGTAAGTGTGACTTAGAAATCGTTTAGATGGGAGACTCTGGTGTATGACCTGTTAGCTCCCCTGGAGGCTCGGAGCCAGGGCTGCCACAGGCACTGGATCCAAGGATGCTCCGGCACCTGAATAGGACAGCACCCTGGCTAACAACCTGGGCCACCTGTGCGGTATAAATGCCTTGGAAGTAGCTGTTCTGTTGATGGTTAAGGGTGCACTGGCGGAAGTAAAGGGCCTGTAGGTTTGCACACAGACACAATATTTTTTGGTGAATATTTTCAATCAATATTGGCTGTATCCATGAATACAGAGTCTGCAGACAGAGCAGTGAACACACAGCAGTGGGGGTTGTATTGGTCAGTGCCCACTAGAGAAACAGATTTACTGTAGGGTATGTAAATGTCTAAAAAAATTTACAGGGTCTGCACTGGAACATGGACATGCCACCCAAGACGGAGGTGAAGACTGGCGTTCTCGGAGGACACAGAGGGAGCCTTCCCTCCTTGTTTCCCTTGTGTCCCACTCAGCCTACAGAACCCTTGGTTGGGGCCACCCATGACCAGGGTGGGGCTTCCCGTTACCCCTGCTCTGACCTGGCTAAACTCCCCGGCAGCCTAACCCAGTGCTACACACCCGTGACCCGGCTGCTTCCTCAGAGCCCCACCAGTGAGCTGTGAGGGGACATGGAGACGGCGGGCAGAACAGTGGTGAACTCTCTTCACTGGACTGGGCAGAATTTGCAACTCAGTGGGTTTCCTATCGTGTACCTCCGTGCTCTGGACAGTTGACAGTTGCTAGTTGAATTCGTGCCTTGTTCCAGAAAGCAGAGTTTTGAGAGAACAAGCAGCACACAGAGCTGTAGAGATGTGTAAGAGGTCCCTCGAGTCCTCGTGTCACTCAGGGCCTCACCTTGTGTAATCTTTGTGGCATGTCTTGCCGGGGATGTGGGTGGCGGTGTCACCTTACCAGGTGATGTTGGCCCCTGGTTTGTTGATGTCCCAGAGAAGCTCATAGCTCAGCTTCCTGAGAGTTCCACAGAGCAGCGGTAGAGGAGCTTGGTAAAATGGTTTGGGCGCTGGTCCTTTCTGCTCACAGGGAGACCTTCCGTGTCCTCCCGGGAAATACAAGGCTCGTCTCTCCTAAGTACCTGAGTAGTTTTGTATGTGAAGGCCTTGGAATGTGCTGCAGTGGGTGGAGGAACAGGGTGATGTCCCTGAAGGACACCGAGGTCCCCTGTGGAGCAGTGGCCATTTTCAAGGAGAGAGATCGTTCAGCAGGGTGGGATGATGGTCCATTTGGAAACTCAAAGAGCAGGTGGAACTTTGTCCAAATGTGACCCATGTGTCTAGGGAAATACGAGTGAAGACAGTCAGAGGATACCTGGTGCCCTGTTTGTGCAGGTATTATTTGAAGTTGGAAATAAAGACATTTAAATATCCAACAGTGGACATTGGATTAAATAAATCACGGTATATTTATGTAGTGGGTTGTTGTGCAGTCACTAGGAAGGTGACAAAGGAAAATAAGGATGTGAGATAATACAGTGTTCTGGGGCCAAACCTTGTGGCCAAAATCATGCCTATAGGAGAATGCCACTAATACTTTATTAGCTCACATGTTTGTTGGAAAAATCTACAGAAATGTGTAGATCACAAGCTATCAACAGTGGTGATTTATTTATTTATTTTGTGGCTGGGTCTTCCCATGTAGTGCAGGCTGGCCTTGAACTCATGTATCCCATGCTGGCCTCAAACAGTGACCCTCCTGCCTCAGCTTTCTGAGTGCTGGGATTACAGGCATGTGCTAGCATGCCCTGCTAACAGTGGTAATTTTTGTTTGTTTGTTTGTTTGTTTTTGGTACTGGGCGTTGAACTCACGACCTCATGCTTGCCAGGCAGGTGCTTATGCAGCTGAGCTAAATCCCCAGCCCACAGTGGTGATTTTTAGTACTGTTTGTTGATATTTTATTTTCCTTCAACTTTTCTGTCTACAAGTCATCAGTGTGCTTAGCTATCTGTCTTCCTATGAAAGTAAGTTTCTTAAAATAGTTAATATGTGAGGGTGACTCTGTGACTATTTAACTCAGTACAGAGCTGCGGTGGCTTTGTGAGTATGAACTGAACCAGCAAGGAAGCATGGTCATGCCCCATGTTTAGAAACTGAACAGTGAAAGAAGGAGATTCCCTGGAGGCAAGATTTATCTCTGCTTTTCTCTGCTCTGAAATGTATAAAACACAAAAGATGCAACACACAGATGTAGGTGTGAAAACTCATTAAGGGGTGATTTTTTTGGCAGTGGAACGTGTCTGCCGCCAGTTGTGTTCTGGCCCTCGTTTGGCTGGCTGTTCCTCTGGAGTCGCTTTTTTGCTGGAGTGTTAATGGACTGGTTAATTTGTGAGCAACACTCCTAATTGTATTAAATCTCTACAACCTTATTAAGCATTTGTGCAGAATTAGATCGGAGAGCTTGGGAGAGCCGTGTGCTGGTGGTCAGAGAGAGGGGACCTGGAGGGAGGGTCTGCAGGTGGACAGGTGAGCCTGGGTGCTCATTAAGACCTGGACTGCCCCAGCCTCAAAATAAAGCCCCACCCCCGGGGTTGGGGAGTTCTGAGGTTGTCAGTCACGGAGCCCTGTCTCAGTGCCTGGTTGAGGGCGAGAGCATGCAAGGCGTCTGCTCTTTTTATTTGGATCTGTTGGGATTCACTTTTATTTGGGGAGAAAGAAAAAAGCAGCAATTAACAAAATCTCAAGAGTGCTGTATATATATATTTTTACGATTCTGTTTTCTTGTGATTATATTTAGGCACCAAGCTGGAGGTGTTATGTGCTTTAAGAAGGAGAGAAAACAGTTTCAGAAAATATAATTGGACCTTGTCTGTTTTGAAAGCTAAAGATAACGGTCTGGAAGCTGTTGGTTCTTTGAAACTGTAGCTGACAGCTGCTTGCTTCTGGATTCAGCCTCTGAGGATGTTTACTGTGTTCTGAGAAGCGGGGGTGGCTAGGAAGGGGGACGGGATGTTAATTCCGGCCTCTGGGTGCCCTGCATGGGTCCCCGTTGCTTCTGCCTGCACCTCCATGTCGCACACAGGGTACACCTCCGCCTTCCCCGCGTGTTAGAGCTTATACACCGCAGTGTCATAGCAGTGGAATTCCAGGTGGAATGTTTACAGCCTGCTGGCTTCGTTTAAAGTTGGTTGTTCCTCATACTGTATATTAGAGCATTTTCAATGACAAATCCTGAAGGCCTTTTAGGGATGGAACCCAGCCCAACACAACAGCAGCAACCCAACAGATCTGCTCCTTTCTCTGTGGCACCGCTCTTTCTCCTTTGAAGTGCTTCCTGGCCGTCACCATCGGCTTCCACCAGATGGTCCTGGACGTTTCTGGGGCCACCTGGACAGTAGGAAAATAAAGGCACAATTTTCTAGAGTCCAGGTTGTGGCAGGCGATGCGGGCTGGGAGTGACGTGGTCTGGACACAGTGTGCCTGTTGCGTGTGTGCCCCGGGGGACCGTGTGCTGGATGGAGTCTTAGTCCCGACTGGGGCCCCAGTGCGAGGCCAGCGGGTCACTGGGGCAGAGGCTGTAGAGGAGGTGACCCGGGGACCTGGTTAGTTCCCTGGGCAGGAAAGAGCTGGCGTGGCTCCCTGGTCTCTGGGCTTCCTCCCTCATCATGGGTCACAGGCATGTTCCCCTCCACTTTGGTGTCTCGTGAGGCATCCAGTGCACCCCACCCGTGTCACACAGGTGAGGCCACCTCATTTCAGCCTTGGAACTGTGAGCCGCAGAAACCTTCCTTTGCAAAGTGCTTGGCCTCAGGTGTTTTGTCATTGCAATGTGCAGTGACTACTAAGGAGTGAAAAGTCAGGTACAAGAAAAGGAGGGCACAGAGGCACAGGGAGTGCCAGCTCATCGCCCGTCTGCCCGCAGGCTTAGCAGGTGAGTGGCGAGGTCCGGGGTGTCCCCAGGTGTGTCCTGCCCTCTGCCATCCCTCTGGTTTCTTCTCCCCTGAACATGTCTGCCCATTGTCACCCAGAAGTGACAGACAGGAGTGCTGATTTGTGCAGTCCTCTTCCAGGGTGCTCAGCAAGGGCTCTCCAACCTCAGGCCTGCCTCCACCCCACCTTGGAAGAGCCCGGCACTGCCTTATGGCACTGTGGCGAGGACCAAGCCTTGGACATGCAGGCCTTTGAGGCTGCTTGTCCAGGCTGTGGCAGTGGGAGTTGGAATGGGGAAGATGAAAGAGCCCTTTGCTTTAAGCCTTCACAGTGGGTTGAAGAAAGCATCTGAAGGCTCTGTCCAGATTTGTGAGAGGAGGATAAAGAATATGGCGTCCAGTGGGACCGGATGCGAACCATTTCTAGAAGTTACCAGAAGGTTCTTTCTATTCTTGTCAGGTTTCCTAGCTCTTTGTGATGATTTAAACATTTCACCTTGTTTTCTCATCTGTTAAATGTTTAGGGTGCTTCCCAGAATAAAATCAGTGGTGAGGAGTGTGTGAGGAGGGGCAGCTTCCTTGATAATTGCTGGTGTGGGGCCTCGTCTGCCTGTGCCTTTCTCCCCTTAATTGGTTGAGTATTAATAAACTCATGGTTTGTTTCAAGGGCACAGCGAGTTTTTAATGGTCTGACAGAAATTTCAGGAAGAAAGCTGAAGAATTAACGTAATAAATAATTATCGCTGGCGGGGTTTTTGTTGTTAAGATAATAAAATGTTAAAAAGCAAGCCACTTAAGCAGAAAGTAATTGCCCTGACAGGTGCCACCTGGGCAGCACCCACAATAAAGCTGCCCTTCCCTGGGCGTCGGCGAGACCTGCGTCCTGCGGAAATGCTTCCTCACATTATGGAAATGTGCTTTTCCTATCAGCAGAGAAGAATGGAACTCCAGGCTTCTAATTAATCTTGGCTGACGTTTGATTTCAAACCCAAGTTAAAGTCAGGAGGCTGGGGAGCCGCCACCCCTCCACGTCTATGACCACAGGCAAATCTCTCCATTAATGTCACATTGCATCTGTGTGTCTCTCGGTGGCTGCCACGTGTCAGTCATTAATGCATTAGCAGTTGGTTATGTCCACTTGCTACCCACTGCTTCCCAGAGTGAGGGAGTGGCTTGCAGGAATGTCCCTGTGCCAGCCTTTAACCTTGAGCCTCTGCCTGAATGGCATCGGGCTTTTGCTCAGAGGTGGTGTTCTGCCCCTTGCTAAGTGGCCCGTTGTGACACGCAACCTCTTGGTGAGGATGGCCATGGCTCCTAGACCCAGAGAGATGCAGCAGGTCTGTGCTGCTGATCTGAGGTTTCCCGGAAGGAAAACCTGGGAAGGCAGAGAATCAGGGTGACCTTCTTTCCCTTAAGAGGGGATTGGTGGGGCTGGGGTGGAACCAGAAGCTCTCAGGGACTTGAACACATTTTCCCAAGTGGGTTAGAGAGTCCTCAGAGGATGCTGTTGAGACCTTTTTCTCTTTTCTCCTCTAGTTCTTTAGCATGTTAGGGAAGAAGTGCATATTTTCACCAGGGCAGGGGAGGAAGGTTCGAGTGTGTAGAGGACTTAGTGACCCGGGTTCCAGGGCACTTCAGTGAAGTGGGTGGTGGGAAGGGTAAGAGTGTGGCTGGCAGCTGAGTGGCACAGAAAGCTGCGTGCACCTCAAAGGCTGCCTGGCTGCTGGGCCAGCAGGGAAGGGCAGGGACCCTTCCTGTGAGGGAGTATCGGTCTCCAGTGGCTGCTCCACCCAGTTTGTACGGTGAGTGCTTTCTTCTCACTGTGAGGGCATCGTGATCAGTGTGGCAGCACTGTCTGTAGCATTTTTTTTTAACCTGTGCATTGAAGGAACCCTTGAAACCATTCCACAGAGGCTGAGCAGGGTGGCACAAGCCTGTGATCGAGAGGCAGGAGTAGGAGCAGCACTGAGAGTGAGTTTGAATCCAGCCTGGGCCACGCTGAGAGTTCAAGGCCAGCCGTGGACCACACACTGCCATGCAGCCTGCATCCTAACCATCCAGAGAGAAAAGGAATGAAACGGGTCAGTGAGAGCAGTTCTGTGCGAGGCAAGATGATCCAAGGCTGGTTTAATTTAGGGAGAATATTGGTAAAAAGTAGCTTGTTCCCTCACTGATCGTCCTCTGTGTCCTGGGGGTCAGGACAGCTTTGATGTGGACCTGTGCCGTATCTCCCGACCCCATGCTGTTCTGTGCATTGGGCAAACGGGTCAATCATCAACACCTACCAGGCTTGGGGCCATCCCAGAGCTGCCCGTGGCTTTCCTGACAGGGAAGGGTTTTGCCTGGAGTCTTCAGGAGCAGGTATGGCCCAGGGAGCCACCGTGCTTGTAGGAAAACCTGGGAAGGCAGAGAATTGGGGTGACCTTCCTTCCCGATGCGCCTTAAGGGGGTACTGGCTGCAGAACCTACTTCTCAGCGTTGAAGCTCATTGACCTGGGAATGCCCTGGACTCTCTGATTGGCTCAGTGAGGGTTGTGCGACGTCCCACATGGGGATTCCATCGGCACGGTGCACAGCTGCCTGGGGGAGGTGAGATGAAGTCTACGCAGGAGCGCGCCCGTCTTCCCACCGCGACACCTCAGATGGCTGTGCTGGAAGAAGGCTGTGGCACCCAGACTGCCGCAGTCTTGCTGCTCTGTATTGTGTTCCGGTGGCCATGGATAGAGGTCTCTGACAACCACATAATCATTCCCTGTGGCCTTGTTCAGGGGTCTTTGACCTGCTCTCCTGTTCATCTGTGAATAAACAAACTGGTATATAGTATCAGTGCTGAAGCCAGGTGGGATTTCACTAATCAAGATAAGAATAAAACAGCATTCATGTAGTTTTGTGGATTCTGTTTTATCTCAAAACCCTATTTTGTCTTCAAGAAATAACCCCGAGTTTTAGAGAGGGGACCTCTTCCAGGACTGTGGTGGCTGTAGAGGGTGTGATCAGAAGGCACAGTGCATAAGCAAGTTAGAAGATTTGCTGCAGTGAGAGACTCATGGATGGTGATTGCCATGACCCATGTGCTGCCCTGCCCTCTGAATGGAGACCCCAGGGCCCTTGCGCTCGCCACGGTCTTGGAAACACCTGTGAGCTCTTAGCATGCTGGTAAGAGCCGCTGAGTCATAGTGTGGTCAGGGGAGTGGGGGCCTGTGCCTGTGGTCACAGCAGAGGCCTGGAGAGTCAGGGACAGGTGAAGGGGTGGAGTGGGAGCTCCCTCGTTTCGCTCTGTCCTGGACTGTCTCAGATGTGGACAGTATGCCTGTGGTCTGTGGAGTGGATTCGGACCCCATTGGGCGCTGCTGATATTCGCAGCCAGTGGTGTTGCTCTTGCTCACACGGGGAGGTGCAGGCTGCATGAGGTTGGACCCAGGGAGCTGAGCGATGTGCTGACCTGATGGCAGCTTCTGTTTTTTCCCTGTGCTGCGATTCAAACTCCAGTAAAAAATACTAGGCTGCCACTGAGCTATAGCGCCAGCCTCAGCTGATTTCTTTTAAGATTTTTTTGTTTTTTGTTTTGTTTTTTTGTACCAAAGTCTGCCCCTTCCCTCCATCTGTCCACTTAGCTGCAGTAAGCTGGCTAGGCCGGAAGTGAGGAGAAGGCAGTGGGTGATGTCCACTGCTAGCTGTCTTAGGGTTGTGTTCGAAGTGCTGGTTGCGTGTGTGTCAGCACTGAACTTTCCACAAGATTCCAGAAGCCACACTTTGTAAAAAAAGAGTGTGCATTGTGGAGAAAGTAAGACTGTAACTCATGGGGAGAAGGGGTCTTCCGTTAGAATTGTTCAGGGAGGGGTGGTTCCAGAGTGTGCTCACAGCGCTGTGAGTGACTCGTCTGAGCGTCCGCGAGGCTGCGGTGTTCCAGGCCTGCACTGGTGCATTTTCAAAATGCCTTACATCTGGATAAAAAGGACACTTCACAGCTCTAAAAATGGCTTGAACAGAGAGTCCTTTCTTCCTCAGTCCTGGGGATAGAACTCGGAGGTATTCTACCACTGACATCCACCTACGGCCCTTTATTTTATTTTGAGGCAGAGTCTTTCTGAGTAGCCCAGGGTGACCTCGAACTTGTGATCCTCCCGTCTCAGCTGAGATCTCACAGGTGTACAGAACCACACCCAGAGTCCTTTTGAAATTAGTGTGACACATGTTTGGTATAATTTTAGATCAGACTTTTGAATAAAGCAAAGACCAGATTGATATATATATATATATATATATATATATATATATATATATATATAAAATTCTACTTACAGCTACAACAGAAAGAAATTCCTTTTAATCCAAGCAAACATTGCTTGCTATTTCTTGTTTGGGGGCTCAGAATTACCAAGAAAATCTTCGGTTTGGAAAACTCAAGATGGTTGTTGGCAACAGCAGTTGTCTTCTAGTAAACAGTGGGGCTCCGGAGTAGCAGCCTCTGTTTACGTAACTGAGGTCCAAGTGCATGGTCCGGCTGCAATGGAAGTAATTCCAAAGTTAAGATAAACACATTTGACACTGACACCTCCACCCATCGGAGCAGTGGGTGTTTATTGATCACTCAACTCAGGTTCAACTCAGCACTCAGGTTCTTGGGTGGGGGAGAGGATAGAAGTTAGGTGCTGGGAGAGAATTTTCCAGAAGGAAATAACATTATCTTTAACGCAGTGCTAATCGGGCGTCCTTTTATGACAGAGTTCCCAACCAGAGTGCTGTGTTAATAGTACTGTTGATGTCAGCACTTTGCTTGGGAGAAGCATTTTTGCTTATTCAACTTTTGCTTCATGTTTGATTCTTTTTCTGCTAAACATTGCTGTTGTCTTAGCTTTGCTTGTTTTAAAAAAAAATTTTTTTTTTTTTGGACTGGGTTGTGGCCTGAGAATTCAGTTCTATTTTTTTTAAAGCCACTTAGTGTAAGCAAGCAATTGTATGTCCCTTGGTGCAGTAGCCAATTTAAAACGATTTATACTTACTTAGCAATAAAGGCCCATTTCTAAAGGATGCGCTCAAACGGCTGGAACACCACAGATTTTAAGCACGGATTTGAGGCCAAATGCATGCAGATACTCTGTTTCATTCAGATTTTTGCCGTTTCCAAACCCTGTGGGCTTCTGTGGTGTGTATTGGTTTAGTCCTTAAGATTTTTGGGGTTCAGCCAGATCTGAGAATATTCTTTTGTCATTACTAAGCTTTTATAAAAGCAGGTTATTGTTAAGAGCTGGTTAAAAAAAAAGGACTTTGAAGTCTTTATTACAAAGGAAGTTTTCTTCATTGTGTTTTGTGTTTTCAGATAGAGCTGAAATATTTTTAAGTTGCTTTAGAGCACTTTTCAAGCTTAAAATAAAATTTTAAAAAAGGCTCAGTACCCAGTACCCCAGTCTGTTGAATTAGCAATTCACAGATGAGCTGCTAGAGTTAGAATTTGGATGGTAAAAGAGAATTAATGCAGGTCTAAATAGTCCCACATAAAACTTCCAATTGCCTATGAAACTGCAAGTTTAGTAGCAGGTCTTGTGTGAGAACTGCACTGTCTAATGGGGATGCTCCTGTCTCCCCCTGGACCACGCTGCCACCCCCAGTTCCTCTCCCGCACGGTGCATTGCCCCCCAGCTCATCCCGGCCCAGGCCTGAGCTCCAGGAGAGCCTGTGTCCCCAGGGCAGCTGCAGAAGTGCACCTGTGGTTTATAAAAGCCACCAGGTGTGATGGGCCCTCTTAGGGGAATGCAGTGGCTTGGCCCCCTCCTGAGGCAAGGGCTCCCCGGTGCACACTTGACCTTTCATCTCTCACATTTGACCTTTCTCCTCTTGCCAGGGGCTGGGCTGAGCCCCGATCTCTTCTTCCCTCTGGGACTTCTCCTCATCTTTTGCTCTCTGATCACCTTGTCGCTGCCCTGTCCTCTGATGCCCCCTCTGCGGTATGAGTGACTCTTACTGTTGTCAGAAGGCTTGACCCAGATCTCTTTTTTTGTCACACATCACATGTACCACAGTGGACTAGAACAGGACCCGGGGACCCCGACTCCTGTGCGTGAGACCTGGCGCCTGCTCTGGCTGTTGGACCAAGGATGAATCATTCGGTCCCTCTGAGCCTCAGATGCCTCATGGGCAAAGCACAGGGCAGGAACTAGCCCGCCTGGGACCAGGTCCAGGAGAGGTGCCAAACAGACAGGGTCTGAAGTGGTGGCCTCTGGGCTGTTGGCATGTGGCAGGGGACAGCGCTGTCATCATTAGGACCTCTGTGCTGGCATTTCCATCTCATCCCGCAGAGCCTCCAGGAGTCTGCTGTGGCCGTCCTGTCCCCTGCTGTTTCCAGCACTGGGTTGGCCACCTGCTCCCTAGGTTGGTTGCCTTGCACATGTGACTGAGGGGTAGGGTCGCCTGCACATCTGTTTCCTGATCTTGCTAAAGTCTCCAGACATTGGGGGTCTGCGAGTCTGAGATACCTCACAGTGACCTCGGTGATGCAGAACCCATGTCCTGGCTGCTTGCCCATGTGCTGCCTTCTCCTGCCGGTCCCCTGAAGGCTGTGCCCTCGTTCGGGCTCCCTGGCTGCAGGAGGAGGCAGGGGCTTGCTGCCCTGCATGGCACAGGGCACCTGTGGACTCTGCACCAGGGTGCCGTGTGTGTTCCCTGCAGGCTGTGCCATGTCCCCTGTGCTGCTACACTGCCCTGGGCTCTGCTGGGCCCTCAGAGCTGCAGGGTCCAGGGCAAAGGGCTCATCGCTCAGCACCTCACAAGGTGCCCACCGACCTTGGACCTCAGCACCTCCTTGGCGAAGACAGCAACCCTGCGAAGGCCGCCTGTGTGTGACTCGTCCAGCACTCTCCTGCTGGGGACTGGGCCCTCGCCTGGACTGCATGGGCTGTTTTCCTAGAGGAGGCAGAAAGCAACTCGTGAGGTCCAAGTGACTATTCCCCGGGCAGCGCAATTTATAAATAGTTTCATGGATCTGAAATCCAAACTCCTGTCGGGTTCTCTTCCCATAGAAGTTTCTGCAGAGGTACAGTCCCAGCGGTTGAAATGTCTCTTCTCCCTTCTATTTCTTGCTCTACGTTTCACTAATTTCCCCTGGAGTTGGAGTATTCATCTCCTGGGGGTGTCTGTAATGAATGACCACAGACTTGCTGGCTTCAAATGACAGAAATTTAGCATTGCACAGTTTGGAAGGCAAGGAGTCTGGGATGGAGGCTGAGACAGGCGGCACTCCCAGTGGAGCCTTCGTGCCCTCCTGGCTTCATAGGCCGCAGGTCTTCAGAGGTGATCTTTGCTCTCAGCACATGGCTCCAACCCCTGCCTGCCTGGTCTTTCCATTGCTGTCTTCTTTGAGTATCTTTTCTCCTCCCTCTCTCCCTCCCTTGCTCCCTTCTTTTTGTGATACAGAGGATTGACTCTGGAGTCTTTGCCCTGAGCTAGTATATCTATCCATCCATCCATCCATCCATCCATCCATCCATCCATCATCTACCGGTCGGGCACAAACAACTCACCATCCTCCTGCCTCAGCCTCCCAGAGTGCTGGTGTTGCAGGCATCTGCCACCATGCCCGGCCCTGTGTGCTTCTTTTAAGGATCTTTGTCAGCAGATGTGCAGCCTTTCTGTATAACCCATGACTATCTCCATTCAGGATCTTTAGTTATAGAATGGACCCTTTTCCTAAATGAGACAAGGTTTTACCAGTTCCAGGGATTGGGCTTTGATGTGTCTGGGTGAACATTGTCACGGACCTCATTCTGTCCATCACACCAGTCTTACGCGCTGATGTGGAGTCGGTTCATTTTGGTGATTGGCTGTTGTCCGGGATTTTTCTTATGGAGAGATAAACAGCTGCTGAACGAGCTCTGAGCCTTCTGCAGGCTGAGGTCTGTGCCCTCACAGACTGCCCTGGTGCTCCGAAGGCCCTGCGGTGTGGATGCTGGGAGTTGGTTTGGAGCACTTCTTGAGGGTGACTCTCAGAGAGGGTCTGCTGGACCCATTGGTGACAGAGCTGGGGTGGGCTCCAGAGGTCCCCATCAGAGCTAGGACTTGCATCAGGGCTGGTGGGGGCATCGATGTCCCAGTTTCCCCCATGAGTTGGTGTAAGGTCCCAGCCACAGGGTCCACTTCTGAATGGCCAGCTCTGTCTGGGACTCTCGAGGAAGAATTAATACAAAGCGGAACATCAAAAGGCCGGCAGAAAACTAGGGACAGATTTGGCTGCCTTTGATGGAATCTAACACTGATGTTTGAGTGATCTGTGGAATTGGAATGTGACAAGCTCTTTATTAAAAGCCATGTAAACTATAAAGCATGATACAAATTTTTTGTTTGTTTTGTTTTTTGAGACAGGGTCTCGTCACAGAGTGCAGGCTAGCCTCAAATTCTCTTACATAGCCCAGGTTGGTCTCAGATTTGTGGCAGTGCTCCTGCCTCAGCCTCCTGTGTGCTGGGATTATAAGCGTGTGCCACTATGCCCGGCTGATACAAATGTTAAATGAGACTATTTTCCACCTGTCCTGCTTCCCACACACTGTGGTCGTGTATCTTAAGCAAACATAAACATGTTGAGTTGGAAAAAAATGCTTAACTAGTGCTTCAATCAGTTCAAATATATTTTGGAATACTTGACATTAAAAATATGAGGAGGGAAGAAGGCATTGTGAACCATCCCAGAGCTACTCCCTGGAACTGTTTTATCACTTTGCTTCCTTTGTGCTATCACTGAGCCTGGCGGTGGTGGCTTTCCTCCACTGCAGATTGGATTGGATTGGATTAGATTAGATTAGATTAGATTATGTTAGGTTAGATTCCTCGCAGAACCCCAAGAATGTGTCCCTGCAGCTGCATTTCCGGAGATTCCTTACCCCTCTTGGTGGTGTGACTTTGATGTGGACATCAGGTGAACAGTTGCTTGGAGTCTTGAGCTGTTAACCTGGGTGGTACCTGCCCTGTGGGACTGGGGTGGGACCTAACTGTGTCAGGAGCTGCCTGTGTGTCTTCTGCCCAGCTGGCAGAGGGTCTGCTTGTCTGAGGCCTGCTGGTTCTGTCCGTCTTCTCCTCTAGGTCCTTTCTGCAATCTGGTTGGCAGCTTTGTCTTTGAGACGGGCAAAGCTGCCCTTGTGCTCAGAATTGGAGGCTCGAGTCCTTTCCGGGATCTTGATGTGGTGCACACAGTGGCCTGTGGCATCCACAGAGCTGTGAGTCACAGTGGAGCACGGATCCTTGCTGCCGTGCTGCGCCCTGGCGTCTGCGGCAGAGGTTCGTTCAGGACAGACCCATCCCTCGGTTCTTGGTCTGTATTGCACGGGGGTGCACATCTTCCTAACCTCATTCTTGACATGGCGGTAAGCACCTTATGTGCTTTGGATGCCTGCATACTTGTTTACACCTACCAGGTGTGCTGATTCTTCTTCACCAGAAGCCTGAGAGATAGATCCCTTTCAGTGTATGTATCGATCAGGGTCCTTAGCAGGAACACAGCCCGATCCACTTATTCTTCTGAGGTTTTCTAAAATTGACTCTCTCTCTCTCTCTCTCTCTTTGGGAGACCAAAAAATGATCCAGGTTGCAAATGAGTTGCTCCAATTCTTTTCATACTGAGCAAGGTTTCAGGCTAAATTTGGGACCTCAGGAGACAGATTTAGGAGCTGGCAGGTTGAAAGCAAGACACGCGGCTGCCTGGCCACATGCCTGGTGCAATGCAGGAGGTGAGGCTGGAGTGTGCGGTGGGGTTTGGACCTGGTGCTGCTTGGCAGAGAGAACGGCAGAGACCAAAACCTGATTCATGTGACATGTGCCCCGCAATGCAGAAAACAGAGGTTTCCTGCCAGGGGAGGTCCAGGCAGTCCTGCCTCACCACAGCCCTGGAAATGCCCATTTCAATTCCAGTGACTCGGAAGGGGGTGCGGCAGGGGTGCAGGGGGAGGATGCAGGCGGCTCGTCTGGGGAGTGTTAACGAGGCCCTGTTTCTGAATGTGGAAGGGACAAGTGTGCTGAGGAGAAGGAAGAAGCAAGTGTGCTGAGGAGAAGGAAGAAGCAAATGATTTTAAATTTCATCTCACCATCAGCATCTGGGGAGATAGGCAGTTGGCAGTGACTGTACTCAATCACCCACACAGCATTTGGTTCCTGAAGGACACTGGGAGGTGTCCTGTCCCATGGAAATGTAGGAGAGGGTGCGGCAGTCAGGGCAGTCAGCAGGTGGTTTGATCTAGTTTGGGGGCAAGACTGACCGTCCTGGTGCCCATTTTCAAGTGGTAGACACAGTCATCCATAGTGGGTCCACCCCACTCAGGTTCATGGTGAGTCAGACCCTGTTTTGGTTACTTTTCTGTCCTTGCTGAGACAAAATACCCGACACCCAAAATGAAAGAAGGAAAGGTTTATTTAGCTCACTGTTTGGGGAGGTTTCAGTCCATAATCAGCTGGCTTCAAGGCAGGGTGGTGTGGCACAGGGCAACACTTTAAGGTGGCAGAAGACAGTGGAAGCAGCAAGAGCAAAAGTGGGGGAAGAGCAAACCTCTTCTCCTCCAGTATGTTGTAAGCAGGTCGCCCACCCACACAGTCTCCAGGCCTCCTGCAGCGTAGGCTCGGGATATTTACAAAGTGATGACTCTGGCTCCCTGCTAGTGGCTTAATTAAACTTCTAAGCCTCTCAGGTTGACACAATGCATCAAGCATTACAGAGCCCGTCTTAGAAACACATTTGGCTGGGTGAGGCGTGGTGCAGAAGCCCTGGGTTCAATCTCCAGTGCCACAAGGGAGAAAAAACAGAAAACAACGACAAAAAACAAACTTATTGTCGTCCAACATAGTTTTGGCCCTTCTCTTTTGGTGACAATTTGATGGTTTTGGAATGTTGAAGCAAAGTTCCAGTGTAAAGCGCATGTGCTTTTAATGGGATTAAACTAGTCAGTTTTACCCACTAACTAGACTATTAATACATATCTTGTAGTGGAGAGGCTGTGCTTATATAAAATGTCAACGCTAAAGCCCTAGAAGCTAGGTGTGTTTATCGCCCTGTCATTTTTTATTTTAGGAGTCAGCAGGTGTCACAACCTTTCCTCCTCCCTCTTTTGTTAGCACGCCTCACAGCACAGTGTTCAGGAATGCAAGATATTCTTGCACCGCGTCAGCCTTGTCTTCTCTCCTAGACTCAGGAATCAACCAGCAGGGCCTCCCAGCCTGAGTTTACTGTATGTATGCTCTTGGGTGGATGAACCGATGTTCCTCTGCGATGCACCCTGCCGGGCTGCTCAGTCCTGTTCAGCGTGTGAGGTGCACCACCCCTTTGCAGGGTGAAGCTTGTGGGGTGACTGGGGGAGGTGCTTCATGCCACCTCTTCCTGCTGGACATGGCCTCATGGTGATCAGAAGTGGGCAGTGGTGGAAGGGTCGGGGTCTCACCCTGAAGGGCAGGACAGGGGAGGCTGTGCTTGGCACCAGGAAGCGTTTCTGAGCCTGGAAATTAGGAGGAAGCTCTCTGGAGTCCCTTTGAGGTTGCCATTCTCCTCACCTGGCCCCTGTACCCCAAGGTGGGCGGGGAGCTGGCCCGGGGTTCCTTCCCAGACTGAGGTGGGGAGTGGTTGCTCTGCGCTCCTGCCCCTGCCGTTGCTGGGGCCTGAGACGATCCCCATTGTTCAAGCAGGAGGACCTGGGGCTGGAGATGTGGGGAGCACCCATTTAGCATGCCTGAGGGCACAGGTGCCACCTCTAGCACTGTACAGAACAAAGGAAAACTGGTGAGGGCCCTGGGCCTGCGTGGGCTGCCTTGTGTGTGTGGGGGGTGTGGGGGTGTGGGGGGGACTCTTGCTAGTGCCGGCAGCTGGAGAATGAGACAGGCACCATCCTGATTCCCTGGATGCAGAGATGTAGGGACTCCCAGAGGCCAGGAAGGAAGAGGTGTGTTTCTGTGCTTGCTTTTGGAGTCTGTCGCCCTGGGCAAGGGAGCTGAGGTGCACCAGACCCGGGCTGTGTGGTTACATGTGTCACCTCATTAAGGTTCACAGCAGCCCTTGGATGGAGACGCTGTGGTTAGCACCACTTAGAGGAATCGGAAAGGAGATGGGAGCTGCCAGGGGTGGAAGTGTGGACTCTGCTCCAGAATCCTCATGCGGTCTGATAACGGTCAGGGCTGATAACCCAAGACCATCGACCTGCTCAGGTGAGCGGATTTGCGTCTCCTGAGATGGCTGCTTCCCAGTGCCCAGCTGAGGTGTACACCTGCGTGTCCACTCAGGAGCCAGGTGCCTGGCTTCCAGTCTTTCCTGTTTTTTTTTTTTTTCCTTTTAGGTAGAATTTCTCTGTGTTGCTCAGGCTGGTCTGAAACTCATGGCCTCATGCAGTCCTCCTGCCTCAGCCTCTGGGATACCTGGGCTCCCGGCTAGCATTACCACCCCTGGCTGTGGGTTCCAGTGTTGAAAGCCAGCCTTCTTGTGTGGCATCGGTTTCTCAGCCTCTCTGTGCCTCCCTGTGGGTGGTATCCATTGATAGAGTGAGCACCTAGTGCAGTTTGAATGATCCCCTCTGCCCAGGGAGGCTTCCTCTGCCCCTGCAGATGACCTAGAGGGGACGGGCTGTCAGCCCTTGCGGGGACACAGTCTGGGCCATGCAGTGTCAAGTTGCAGCAGCCTACTGGTTGCTAAGATGTCACTTTTCCTAAAATAAGAACCCTGGATGGCTTAGGTAAGCGTCTCTGCCTTCTCCAGAGCACTGGTCATCCTGCAGCGGCCACCCCAGTCTCCCATGCCCCGCCGGCTCCATATAATCCTGGATGGCAAGGAGAGTGGACGCTTATGGCAGCTCTTGCCTGACAGCTGCTCCCGTGGTAGCCTTGTAGGGGCATCCAACCCTTCTGCTGGACATGATGTCCCTGCCACCTGTTGTAGTAATGAGTGGACCCTCAGCCTTCCATCCCCTCGTTGGACACTGGAAAGGCAGGAGTGCCTGGGAGAGGTGACATGTGCCAGAGTGACACGTGTCCTCTTTTTCTGAGCAGGCCGTTTTGAGCCTGTGGCTAGAAATACCGTGACAACCCTGGGGTGGCTCGGGGAGGAAGGAAGATGTGGGCGGTGTGGGGGGACAGAGGACGACTCTCCCCGATTCTGGCTCCCTGCCCCTGCACACTCCGAGCTTCACGCCTGGGGAAGCCGAGCAGGTCCGGGCCGAGACAGGAAGTTTCTGCTCATCTTCACTTTGCATTTCCGTGGACAGCTCTCAGAATCCCCCAGGACAGACAGTGCTGTTGCTCTGTAAGCAGCCACTAGATAGATTATCTGATTTTCAATTCTTTCCCTCTCAAAGCATGGCATGGGTCTCCAGGATTCGTGTGAGGGAGCTTTCGTGGTCTCTGAAGTAATCCTAGCTCTCTCCACCCTGGGAAGTTGCATGGTGTGGCCACACAGGTATTGGAGGCATCCAGGTTTCCTCTGCGGTTTCCATCTCACCTGGGGCTTTGGGAAGAAGGCACTGACTCCCGCAGGGCACTGTCCCGTTGGTCCTCGGGTCCTCCTATGGTGCCTGGCTCATGGAGTGAGGATGGGGCGGAGTGCCCCACACAGCTGCCGGAGTCACTCGGGCTCCCAGCTGGGGAAGACCACGTCTCCCAGTTAGAGCAGAGGCAAGCCCAGAAGCATCTGGAAGGAAAGACTGCTGGCACAGCTGTGCCCTGTGTGGCCCCTGAGGTCTCTGATCAGTGGCAGAGGTCACGGTTAGCAATCTAGGACACACTTCCCAGTGTCCCCCGGGTGGTTCATGCTATTATTAAATGATTACGCATACTTGTTCGTTCCTTCCTAGCCTAGACTTTCTAGCTAAGTTGCTGGAAGCTAAAAATAATTCTCTTGTCCTTAGTTAACGTTCCTAAGATTTCACTGCCCAGCCCCCCTTTCTGGGTCTTTGGGCTCCTGACATCATGGTGATATTTACCCTCCTGTTCTGTGTTCTCAATGACAAGATGGAGTTCTGGCTTCTCCAGAACTCCTGCCAGGGACAGTCACACAGGTTGGCTTAGGGGTAGGACATTGTGGCCCAGGAGCAGGCCTAGGTGATCCCAGCTGCTGCCGCTGGCTGCCCTGCCCCTTGAGATTCCTTCCGCTCTTGGAGTCAGGATCCTCTTCTGTAGATTTGGGTCAGGCGCAGCGGTGCAATTAGAAGCTGACTCTGTCCCGATTAGAAAAGGACCCTGCCTGCAGACACGTTTATAGGGAACCCGGTTTAGAAAGAGTCCACGCTCCCCAGGCGGCCGTTCCACCTTGCCTTGCTGCTCTGTCTCCACTGCCCTGGACCCCAGTGTCAGCTTCAGCCCGGGAGACACATTTTCTGATCCCTTGGATTCCCAATCCCTGCCAGTGAGTAGCCCACAGCCTGCAGGTTGGCAGGGTACTTCCACAGAGCTCAAACAGCGGAGTCTGTCAGGGCCTGGCCTCCCCAGAAGTGAGAATTTTGCAAGTGAAGATGCTTCCTGTCCCCTCTCCTTGGTAGTGAGATGTATGTAGATTCCTGGGGAGTTTCTCTCCAAGGGCCCAGACAAGGACTGTTGTCAGCATTGGGGGTGAAGAGGCTTTGTTTGGGAAGTGGTAGCTCTGTTACAGACGCCCTAACCTGGTGTAAACATTTGGCAGTTCATGCATAGATCACAGAATAGCATGGTGTTCTATTTCTAAGCAGATTTGTTTATGCATTGGTTAATAAATACATTTAAAAAGTCAGTAGAAACACACAAAACCAGCAAGGAGATGTGTCACTGTAGGGCAGGAGAGACAAGACAGACTCCACGGAGCCCTCTGACAACCTGGTCAAAAGACTCCCCGAAGGAGAAGCCTTGGCTCCTAGCCTTGGAGTTAGGGCAGGTTGATGAGAGCAGCTTGTTGGATGAAATTGCTGGGTTTCACACGGGAGTCCAAAGTGCAGTTTTCAAACTTGGGTTCCCATGGTAACTACCAGTCAACAGGAGTTCTCTGTAATTTACAAACTTTTTCATCTGGGTGTCTAGCCACCCTGCGTCTTGTGGGTTGGATATGCCTTGTGTTGTGATAGAAATATATATTTAAAAAGGAAGGTTGGTATTTATGTGCATTAACTACATTATGTATATTTTTGTGAGGTCCAAGCTAATTCCTGTGCCCCTTAGCACAGCTCAGGCAAGCTGGGACTATCCAGGTACACTTAAAAAGGTTTTTAATATCAGTTATAAAATTTTTTTTTTTAAGATTTTTTTTCCTAAGTCAATGTTTCTCAAACCAGGGTACCTTAGAATATTAGTAGGACATTCCTTGAGTATTTGATAATTCTTTTTCTTCACGAGTTTCTGTTTCTTGCAAATGTTGTTCAGCTTTGGGAAACGCAGGATTTGAGACAGAGTGAGGCAAATGAGACCCCAGGCGATGTGAGCTCCTCTTGGGTGTGTGGAATTGTGTTTTTGCATTTCGTGTCTTTTTGTCCAGGAACAGAAAGTGTGCTGACACCCTGTGTGTGCCCACGTGCGCCATGCGCGGTCCCCATCACCCTGCTTCCTGTCCTTCGTGCTGTGCTCTGAGTGGCCTGGCTGTGTGTGACGTCTGCTTGGGGGGCTGCTCCTGAGGTCCGGCGCTCTCAAGCCAGGTGACCTTGCCGGGAACTGCTTCCCTGACCGCTGCGAGCTCACCCCGTCAAGCAGTTCTGTCCAGGTGCTGGGCTTACCTTACAGCCCATCGTTCTGCCCCCGTTTCCCAGCCCCCACCTCTGCGGCTATGCTGGCCAGGCCCTGTCCCAACGGCCCCACAAGTTCACTTGGAATCCACCCACCCTGAACCCTGCTTCATATTAAAGCTCCTGTTCGAACTCTCCTGTGAGTGCGGGAGCAGGTAGAATGAAGCCCCCAAAGTGGGATAACTGAGGCAGAGGCATGCAGACGCCCTCCTCCTCAGAGTCCCGTCCCCTGCTCCTTCTGCCCTGACCTGGTGGAGGCTTCCTGTCCTTGCGTGTTGTGCCGTAGAAGCAGGTGCTCTGCAAGAAGCCCTGGTAAAATGTCACACAGCTGACCAGGCTCCCGAGACAGACGGGCTGGCTTGCAGCGGAGATGCAACAGGCTTCCCTCCAAGTGCGTTGCATCTTTCGGGGCTGGCTAGTGTCCTCTCTCCATAGGCAGGCCCTGCTCAGGATGGGTGACATCTGTGACTGCCTTCTTACCTGGCCTAGAGATCCAGGGTGCTGTCTGCGCTTGGTCACTGTAACCTTTGTTCTCTTTAGGGGAGGTATCACTGCATATGAGTAGAAGAGTTTGACTTGTGGCCTCTGAGTGTTACAGGCAGCTGAGTCAGAAAAATGATAGGCAGTCAGACAGGGCTGGGCCCTGGAGGGGGCCAGTGCGGAAGACCTGTATCATGAGGACCTTGCAGCCTTGGAGGAGACAGACACCTGCTGTGGCCAGATCTCAAGACAAAAGGCAAAGCAAATACACCTACATCATGAGGATAAACATCAAGGATTGATGTTCTAAGTGGGTCTCTATCACCCTGAGGAAGCCAGGAGTCACCATCCCAACCCCCTGCAGGAAGAGTCACTGCTCCTGAGCATGCCTGCTTGCTGTGTGACTCACTTCCCCATTTGTTCCTGGTTTAATAAATTTTACCTGAGCAGTTAATCTCACTGGTTGACCATAGTTCTGTCCCATCTCATGCCCACCTTGTGAGTTCCCATTTTGGACCTGCCTTACTTTGTGGTTTTTGCTCTATAAAATCCCTAGAAAAGGTGAGGACTTTGGCAGCCCACTCAGGACTCCTTCTGTCTCTCTCGGACAGAAGCTTTCTTTCTCTCAATAAATAGATTCTGTTCTTAACCTCCATTGTTCCTAAAATTCATTCTTTGATTTTAGAGAACACGAACTTGTACCAGACATCTAGCAGGTTGGGCGTTTCATTCCCCTGTATCTTGAGGACAAACAGAGACTGTCAGACAATACCTGTCATGATTCAGACACAATATTATGTGTCCAGCAATCTTGCAAGAGCCTGGCCTGGAGATGTCAAAGACCGTCGCACTCAGATCTTCCCCATTGTGTTCACATCTCTGAACTGCCCTGCAGTATAGCCCTTGATTATATTTTTTGAGACACTTTTGTTTCATATAAGTACCTAATAAATAATGCACACAGCTACTTTTAATCTTATTTCTTCAGAGACATCGAAAATACCCTGAGAGCAGGGCCCATGTTGCCCATGTGGTTAGTTAGTGACCAGTAAATAAGTGATTGGTCGATTCCAGCCCAAGGAAGAGTTGACCCTGTTGGATTTGTCTCCTTGCGGGTGGAGGGAGCAGATTACAGCTGTAGGCTCCTGTAGCTCTAACTCCTAATTTTTATTTGAATCACAGATACATTGTAGTGTTACCGTAGATGGAGAAGAGCCAATGGAATGAAGATCTGATTTTTTTCCTGCTAACTGTTACAGCTTTCTTTCACATAATCACAAGTTCATGAATTGGTGGGAGAGTGCCGATTGGGCTGTTTGGGGGTGGGGACGGGGTCCGCAGATGGGGCGTACATCACAGAGAGGAAGAAGGTACATTTCCTGCATCCTTCCTAGAGCCCTCTAGGGTGCAAAGCGGCACCCAAGAACACATGTTACACAGAATCCAAATCAGGCCTGCGGGTCCTGCGGGTGACGTAAGAGTTATTGTGGAAATTTACGTAAAGCACCAGCTCAGCACAGAGCAGCACAAACACAGGCCAAACTTGCGTTGCCATAGTGATAACGGACACACAGGCAGAGTGCCAGTGGCGTACAGAGCCAGTGGTTTGAATATCTCCAGAATGCCAGCTTCGAAGGCCAGAGAAGATGCTGGAAGCTCGATCCTGTGCGATCAGGAATCATTTAGAAGCTCAGGAGCTGAAGGGTTACTGAAGGAATGGGAATGTTTGTGTTTGAGATGATCAGAACTTTTTTTTAGCTTTGAAGTCAGCAGTGAGTGATAAGCGTTAGCAGCAAGAACAGGCCAGATTGTTGGAGTTGAAGGGTGTGTGGTTAGGATCGGATCAGCAGCGGGCCGCCCGCCGGTGCGGTTAATAATCGGAAGGTTATCAACCCTGGCCAAATCCTTGCGATGCATTTTCCTGACTCCTTGCACCTCCCATGAAGGACTCGCCAGGCACACCTGTGGTCTGTCTTCAGGACGTTGTCCACCGCTGTTGACAGCTAATGAGGCTGACGTGGAGACCCGTGGTCACTGTCCACCAGGGCCGCATTTGTCCTCGCGTGGCTTCTAAGGCAGGGGTCACAGAGTTGTCTTCTTGTTCCAGCGAACTTACAAACACACTTTCCGCTGACAGCTGATTGTATGAGGTTCCTCAGATGTTTCAGGAGGGCTGATGAATTTTTAACTTTCATTCTGGGTGAGACTGGAGTTAGGAATGTAAATGTGACTGTACTTACTGCCTGACCCTCCTGCATACACACCGGCTCCTACCCTCAGGTATAATAAACTTTAACAAGTTTCTTCTTTCTCTGGTTTAAAACTAAGTTGATATTCTAAGAGATTAAAATGGGGAACTTCAGGAAGGTTTTGTTAAAAATCCTTTGTGACTCAACCTTAATCATTTTTCAGTTTGGGGAGCTGGATTCATTTTGCTAAAAAAGCCAAAATACTCATTTACATAATTAATTTTCATTGCCCTTTTAGTGCAATAATAGGCAAATCTGGGAATGAAAACAGCCCCTCCTGGATCTTGTTACTCACAAGAGCATTGCCATCTCAATGTCTGTTCAGTGTTCATGGTTTTCAGGACCTTGGTTTATTCTGGGTCTCTTGCTTCTCAGGTTGGTTTGTTCCTGGTGAAACCTCAGATGTGCAGTGGCAGGATGTGGAGAGGTGGATTCTGCCCTGTGGATTATCTGTGGCCACCCTTTATGTGTGGTGCAGGGCTGACAGCTTGCTTGGGACCAGGAGGTGGCCTAGGTGTAAAGAATGCCCAAGCTTTCTCTGTTGTTCTAGAGCAAGGGTGCAAATCACACAGTACCACAGGTGACACCAAGAGACTGTGGCCCTGTGTGGCAGATGTCCTGGGAGAGGGTATATGCAGGGGCAGTGCCCTTTGGAAGTCTTTCTTCTCCTAAAAGAATCTTGACCTATAAAATGTTTCACTGACTTGTAGAGCATACTTACCTACTGATAATTGCTTTAAATATCATTTCTTTCACTGCTTGGGAGCTGCAGGACCTCATGGGCACAGCTTGTCTGCCTCAAGCCAAGTGACCACTGAGATTTCATGTCTTTCAGTGGGTCTGGCTTCATTTGGGGAACCGAAGATCTTTGTTCATGGAGTCTCTTTCCCTCTGTGTAGCCCTCTCGTGTCTGCATTTCAATTCTGAAGGAGGAAAAGGGGCACAGGACCAGTGGGGAGCTTCTTGCCCCTCCCTGAATCCCTCTGAGCTCTCTTTCTATCCCCTGCGTACCCCGCGATGAGATCAGGGCTGGATGAAGGCGGAGCAGGTCGGGCTGTGCTTGTAGCTGGAGAAGGTGTGAACCATTCAGAGGCCAGAGCAGCGCAGCTCCTGGAAGTGGCTTAGGTGGTGCAGCTCCAAGTCCTTTCCCTCCCTCAGAGTGAGGCTTCTTTGATGGTTCTCCAAGCCACTGGCTCAGCTAGCGGTGGGAGAGCGTAGAGTTGTCCCTGCTCTGGGGCTGCACTTTCGGGGCTCCAGGCACCCACTGAGGGTAGCACCGACCTTGTATAATGGCCCAGTGAGGCCTGCACAGAGAGACTGCACTTGTGGAACTTCTGCAGTGGTGCATTGTCCTGACTGTTTTGTTATTGGTTACTGTTAATGTCTCACCATGCCTTCTTTGTAAATTAAACTGTATCATAAGTCTGTGCATACAGGAAGCAGCGCGTGCAGGGTTTGATGCCATCTACTGCTTGTGATGGCGCTGAGGGTCTTGGGGTACATTCTCAGTGAGAAATGGTGGGGGACAACTGGCAGCAGTTTGTGATGACTTCATCTTAGAGTTGACCTTTCTTCCTAACGCCTCATCCCTTTAGTACTGTAATAAGAGTGCAGCTTATTAAAAATGATGCAAAACATCCTGGCGGGTAACACATTGAGAGCTGACATCACCAGCAAAAGGAAGAGGGACGCAGTGGTCCCCAGCATGTGAGGGCAGCCTTTCTAGCGGAGGAGGGCATCCTTCCGGGCCAGCAGGTTTCAGGGGTAGCAGGGATGGGGGAGCCTCAGGAGGTTGTGCTGCCTGCAGAGCGTTGTCGGAATGGACTCGTGTTTCCTGATCTACTCTGAGGGAGGTGGAGTGAGTTTTTCCGTGGAAAGTGCTGACCGTTGTTGTGGAAGGTGTTTGTGAAATGCGAAGCTAAACCAAGGCAGCACACAGAGCTCCTTGGCGATGGCCTCCTGCATTCTGAGGCGGAGCTGCAGGGCTGTCGTGGTCACAGAGCATCCTGAATGCTTCTCAGTGCCCAGTGTCCAGGGAACCTGGGGTTTGAGTGCCCTTTGGGGCACGCTCGGGTGTGTGCTGCAGTGACAGAGGAGCAGGCCGGTTCTAGCCTGGTGGCATCTGCCAGGAAAGCTGGTGGTCTGGCTGTGGGTGGTGGGACGGGATGGCCCTCGGGGCCCCTGTCAGAGTCTGATGGGAGCTTGGATAGAATGAAAGGCTGATGAAGAAGGATTTCGTGTCATCGGAAGTGGGCAGCTTTTGGACTGAGGTTCAGACTCACTTCAGGAGCCGATTCCTTCCTGCTCAGCAGCCCTGGTGCTTAGCGGAGGTAGACGCTCCCTTCTTGACTGGCACAGGTGACCGGGCGGCAGCAGCAGGGAGGTGGGGCTGTACCTGGATTCCTGTTCTGTGCATGCACATGAATGCCTGGCCGCAGGTCTGTGGGCCGGTGTGATGTGACTGGGTCCTGGGCACTGCCTCTGGAGGGCTTGAGGCTGCCTCCCGGGATGAGCTGTGATTAAGCGAGGTCTCCTGCATGCTGGGACCCCCCGTGTGTGGCTGGTTCCCTGTCTTTGTTTTGGCCAGGATGCCGCTACTGCGCCTCGGAGATCTTCTGGCCACCAGAACCCTGGGCCAGACACACCAGTGTCCTTTAAGAAACATCAAGATGTGTGTTAGAAAACGTTGGGCTCCAGTCTTAGAAAGGCCCCCCAGGTCTGCGATTCTGGAGGAGCCAACCTGGCATCCTCACTTGTGTCTCCCTTCTTCCTCTCCTCTCCAAGACTGGTTTCCCGGTTTCCTGGTCAAAAGCTTCAGAGTTGGCAGCCATTCTGTGTGTGTGAGGAAAGCGTGGCCTGGCGTGACTACTCTGTTTCCTTTTCCCACTGTGCTGGCTTCCAGGGCAGGGCTTGAGGTGGGACCCTGTGTCTTTCATCTGTCCGGACCACTTTGAGACCAGAGTCACTTAGTGATTCCTCTGGGAGAGGCCGGGCTCTGCTGGAGCAATGCAGTTGAGTGGGCGTCTTGGGCCCAGGAAGGCTAGCAGTGGCCTGTCAGGACAGCATGCAGGGCGGCTCCGCCCAGAGCCATTGTCCCCGCCCCTGGGTCTTCCTCCAGGCAGTTTGTACTTGGGAAAAAGGACAGGGCAGGCCTGGAAGCTGGAGAAGATGGACCAGACAGTGCGTTGGTTTGTAGGTCAAGCCCTTGAAGCCTTCCCCGACATTGAACTCCCCGAAGCCAAGCCGAGCTAAGATCAGCGTGCTTGGTATCCAGAGTGTGTGCCTGGCGGGGCTCACGGTTATTTGTCTAAGTGATTTTCCCCTCTGTTAATCTGTAAGCTTTTTGAAGGCTAAATCTCCCTTTTTCTATTTTATTTTTCTAGCGTAAATATTATAAGGCTCAAAAAGAATTTACCAGATTGAATCAAAATATGTTAGCTGTATTTTCTTTGTCCATTTTTGGGGAAAAAAAAACTCTTTGTTTTCCTAAGTAAATGTAGAAGTTATTTGTCTAACTGAAAAAACATAAGCCATAGCAAAAAAGAAAAAGCTTAATTTTAAGGATAGATTTTGTGGGTTTTTGTTTGATGTGTGTGCGTGGTGCTAGGGACGAAACCCAGGGCCTGGCATGTGCTAGGCTAGTGCTCTGCTGTGAGCTATGCCCTCAGCCCCTCCAAAAGCTTGCTTTTGAGGAGTTTGCACAAACCTGCACGCTGAGGCCTTTGGATGCTTAGACAGGTAGATAGACAAATACATAGGAAGTTAGATAAGAGGATGGATGATAGGGAGGGAGGGAGAGAAGGAGGGAGGGAGGGAGAGAGAGAGGGAGGGAGGGAGGGAGAGAGGGAGGGAGGGAGTTAGTGCAGCGCCCCCCCAAGTTGAGGCCTTCAGTGAGAAACGTGAGCGATGATTGACTGACCCTGAGGGTGGAGGAATGTCTGGGGAGTGGGAGGCTGAGGAATGCTGCCGCCTTTTGAATACTTATGAGGACTTCTGGTTTCAATTTGGTTACCCTGCCCTGGGTCTGGACCACTGCCCTGGCTTGCAGTTCTGAGGCATAGGCTCCGAGGGGAGGGGACGGGCTGGTGGAGTGAGGCCTCAGGTCATGGAGGCCCCTGGTGAGAAGCGGAGGCCGGATGCTGTCTGACTTGCCTGTGACAGCTGTGTACTGGAAATCATGTTTCACTTTTCACAGGACTGTTGCACTTTCACACACAGCCTCTTCAGGGTGCAGCCAAAAATGCTGGACTGAAACAAAACCTCCCCTCCCATAACTCTCCTAGAAGTGCTGCTTTAATCGTGCGTATTTCATAGCCAGTTGAACAAAATGCTATGCTGAAGAAAATATTGTCCCTTCTTCCCCAAGGGAAATGATGGGCTTTAACCACTTGAACGTATAAAGACTTCCTAGGCCAGCAGGTTGCCTCATGGTTTCTGCTTCCCTTTTTCTGCTGTCCTGATTATTCATTCTTAATACGTTTTTAAAGAGTATTTATTTCCCTCACCTTAACTCAGGCTTATCACATGTTATAACGTCCGTGTAATGTGTTAATAAAATTGTCATTAAGAGGAGCAGTAAATTGGAGATGTGACAAGCATGTAAGTCACAAAAGTCTCAAAACAAAACAAGAAAACCAAAAGATAAAAACCCCAAAGTAAATCCCTAAGCCCTTATGTTCCGGGTGTATTATCTTCCCAGACCGAGGAAGAATTCTTTTCCTTTGTGCAGCAGCTTCCCTCACTCACGGTTTTGCAGTCAGCGGTAACCTTTGATTTCCGAGGTCTGGTCCCGCTGCCCTCCACCCTGGTGACATTAGGAGCTGGCCATCCCTGAGGTGAGTCCTGGATAGCCAGCTCCATCTGCTTGCCCGGGTTTTTTCCATTTTGCAGAGGCACCAGCTCTGAAATTCAGCAGTGATTGCGTTAAATCCTCGGCTGGCAATTTTGTGTGGGATTGGGTATTGAAATGCAGCAAAGCAAATAATGAAGGCATATGTTTACCTCTAATTCTTTTTACCTTGGGAGAAGGATTAAATAGGAACAGTTTGGTTGTTGTCAAATTCTTAACAGTTGCCTTCAAGCATGAAACAGTCCCCGGTTCTCGGAGGAGGGTTTACTTAGCGGTTTGAATAGAGAGGTCTTTACTGCTAATGGAGCCGAGATGGCAGGCTTAAGCGATGGGGTGCTTTGTAGCCTCTTAGCCACTTGAGAAGATGGAACATCAACTCGCTGAAACCGTCCCGGCCTCCATCGATGTTCTGAAGTTGTGAAAAGATTGGTGAATAAATAATTCAGGGCTGTACAAATGTCTGCGTGTTGAGGGTGTTGAGAGTGTCTAAAAGCTTGGTTCAGGGAAGCCTTCGTTCTGTAAGACACTGTGGAGGCCTCCTCGAGACTGTCCCAAGGGAACATTTACAGCGGGTGACTCTGTGGAAGAGAGAAAGCCTTTGTATTTAGGACCAACCTACTTCATAAGGACGGATTCCACCAGGGACTCCAATAGCAGAAATGTGCGACTCATAAAACAGAGAGTATCTTATTCTCAATTCAGATGATTTGCACTTGCCACTTGTGTGTGTGTGTGTGTGTGTGTTTACAATACAGGGTGTATGCTGATGGTTGCTTGGAGTCTGAAGTATCTGTTTCAAGTCTGTACTATTTAATGGTTGAGCTTGAAGGAAACATTTAAAGGTATAGGAGACACACAGCCACTGTTTGGAAGCCAGTTAGAACTTCTGCCACCTGCTCTTGTCATCTCTCCTGGGCTTTGTTTAGCGAAGAGCTTGCCTGAAAGAGTTCTCGGGTAAGCAGGGAGAAGGCAGGTCTGGAGACCGGCCTCTGGGGCGTGTGGGTCTTCACACGTACTTGACTCTCCTGGGCATACAGATGATTGTCTGTTTTCACCTGGACCGAGGTTGGCCGAGCCATGGGCCTGTGCTGTATCCAGTCTGGACAGATGCACTGGGGGCAGGTGTGGGCTCCACCCCACCTCAGGTGGCTCGGAACAGAGCCCACGGAGGGGCGTGGTGGGCAAGGGGCCCAAGCATGACTGCTGCATTCCTGGTACTGCAGGGTAACACCACCGGGCAGAGGCACATGACCCAGAAGGTGCTGGGCTCTTCTTCGGGGAAGAAAGATACCTGGGGAGTCCATCAGCATCTCCTTGAGGGGGCTGGGCCAGGAATTCCCGTGCTGACCTGTGGAGGCCTCTAATAAGGGACAGTGTGCCAAGACCCTGGCTTTCCCCAAGTTTCTCCAATATGCTTTGCCTTCTTCCTGCCACCAGCCGAGTCAGTCTTGAGCATTTGTGTGGGTCCTGGTGGGAGTCCCAGTTTCACGCTAACCCAAAGTGGAGCCCAGTTCTTTTTGTCAGATGCTTGGTCCTCTCCTCTGCTGTAGACCCGGAGCGGGCACTTTCCCAGAGCTGATCCACATGAGCCCTCCTATGACTCAGGCTCAGCGAAGGGGCGAAGCATGGCTTCCGCCAGCCAGGGCAGGTGGTCACTCTCTTGGCTATTGTCTTTGGTCCAGCCCAGGGTTGGGCACCTGATTTTCCTGAGTGTTCTGTGCTGTCCATGGCACCCAGGGGGTTTGGCATGGAATGTGCTTGGTGTGGAGGGGCCTGAGGCTCAGCTGTAAGACCATCTCATGGCTGAGCCAGCTCCCACTCACATGGGGCATTTTTGACCTTTGTGGTCTCATGGCTTTTGAATACGATTAAACAGACACAGCTGAAGGAGGCAGAAACACTGGAAACTACAAAGGGCAGCTCCAGATAGATGGCAGTAATAGTGAGGTAGTGATGATAGCTAGAACTTACATAGTGCTTACTGTCTGCACTCTCCAAACTCTTCAGCCTTATTAGCGCATTGAATCTTCATAGCCCACAAGCTGGAGTTCGCAGGAGGCGGTAGAGGCACAGAGAGGTTCGGACATTTACCCAAATCATGCAGCTAATCATTGATGAACTGACATTCTAGAATTCTCGCTGTCGAGAAGCACTGTTTCGCGCTTTGTTAAACGAAGAGGAGAAGAGTGTGGTTCTGTTGCTGTTGTTTTTTAAATTTAGCTTCAGAAGAAAACGGAGCAGAAGGTGCAGCAGTGTCCTGCAGACCCCCTGCTTGCACACATGTGCGGAACTTCCCTGATGTCCTGTACCCCTTGGAGTGGTTCATTGTGACAGCTGAGGAATCTGTGTGGTCGCAGCAGTGTCACCCGGGGCCCACAGTTCATGCCTGGTGTTGTGTGTTCTGTGGGCTGGGACAAATGTACAGTGAGTTGTGTATGTTGCCACAGTCTCTTGCTGAGCCCTGTCACTGCTCCGAGAACCCTCTGTGTTCCCCCCATCCCTGCCCCAGTCTTTGCGTGCCTCTCTGCTGTGCCTGCTGGGAACCCTGGAGGTTAGAACCCTTTGCACATTGGCTTTCTGTGCCCAGCAGCACATGCGCGCATTCCCCCACATCTCCTGTGGCTCGAGGGCTGAGTAACAGCACCCCGTGGTCGAGGTGGCCTGGCTTATGTGTCCCTTCGGCGCTCCACAAGCCTCTGGGTCACATCTTTTCCTGGAGATGGTGGACGGAGCTGCTGCCCACACCCGGCGGCAGGCTCTGTGAGGATGCGGGTCCTCAGCTCCTCTGGGTGAGCTCCGTAGCCTGCGGTTCCGGCTCCTGAGGTACGAGGAGTGAAGTCGAGTCTGTCACCTGCACCCGTCCTTGCCAGCACTTGGACTTTGGGTGTTCTGGATTTTGGTTACTCTGAGAGGTCAGAAGGGTGTTTTTGATTTTTTTTTTTTATGATTCCTAGAAACTGTTTTTGGTTTACGAACCCTAAAAGGTACACACGCTATTACTTTATCTTCTGAGCTCCTTGCTGCTGCTTCCCCCTCCGAGGTCTGTGGTTTGTTGCAGGGGTCAGGCTTCTTACACTTCGTTATGAGAAGAATTTAATTGGGCTCAGTGGTCTGTGCTGGGCTTCCAGTGGTTTATACTGGGCTCCCAGTAGTCTATGCTGGTTTACTTATGTCTCTCCTGATTCCTAATGGTCTATCCTGGCTCCTAATGGGGCCCTCTGGTTTATATTGGTTTCCCTGTGGTCTATACTGACTCTGAGTGGTCTACACTGGTTCTCTTTGGTCAGTTCTGGCTCTGAATGATCTATACTGGGTTCCCTATAGTTGCTACTGGCTCCTAATGGGATATACCAGGTTTTCTATGATCTGTATTAGTGCTTACTGGTATATACTGGGTTCTTCATGGTCTGTGCCAGTGTCTGTTATTTACCAGTTTTATTCTTTGAAAACAAGCAGTAACACGGTTGTTTTCTATAAAAAAGAAAATAGAGGCAAGGTACTGTGGTGGACTCCACAGAGCACAGCCAGGCCCCTAGCCATGACCAGGCGCCGTCCTGGGTTCCCCCTTGGGTCCCCACATGGAGGCAGGCTGGGCACAAGGTTTCCATGGGCTGTGCCATGGAATAGCCGCCAGGGAGAGGCACTGGCAGCCAGTGCCTGCTGGCAGTAGCGGGACACCCTGCTGGGGACAGGGTGAGAAGGACCTCACGGTGGCCCACGCCAGCCTTGGTGGTAGGAGGCTGGAGCAGGAGGTAGCGAGTCTGCTCTGCTTTATTTGATGAGTGTACAGGGAACAGAGCCCTTAGTAGGGCTATGTGTGCGCTGGTGTTGAGGAGTTCCAAAGAGTGTAAAAAACGGGTTGTTGAAACACTCACAGTCCTGCCAAGTTCTTTAAACCATATCCTGCCAAGATTCCTTTCCAGGCATAAGAGGAAAATTTATTTTCTAAAACTTTCCATTTCTGGTTTTTCTGTGATTTTTGGACGGTCAAACGCATGTAAAATTTTCATGATGCCTTTTTTGTTCATAAATCTTCAGTATGTTAAACTTCTGTCTTTTAATGCGATTTAAATTTTCGAAATCTATTTCTTAGAAGTTCCGTTTGGTTCTTTCCTTTGGCCTAAGGTAACTCCTCTTGGCAAGATGTTGTACAATTTAGTTACTTCCAGCGATTTTGTTTTCGGTGTAAACCTTGCCTTTATTTGAAACATGTGTATTTCTTCTTTATCAAAAATCACTTCCGTTTTAACCCTTTCTCTGAATACAAAAGTCTTCTATCACAGTTGTAGAAAAAACTAGAAAATACGAGAATGTGCGGTAAGCGCCGCACCTCCCGGGTTTGCGCGCACCGCGCCTGTGTTTCGCTGGCACCTGCCGCCGTGCATCACTGGGCCTGCGTCAGGTCTCACGGCCCACGGTTTGCAGGGTTCCGATTATCCCCATTTTTCCATGCTGGGAAACGATTTTGGAAAATGTGATTTTTAAAGCTGCGGACCACTGTGTTCCAGTCGGTAACTGATACGAGCTGACTAGGTGCACTGTGGGTCAGGTAGGTCGCTGGCAGATTCTCCCTATTAACGCGACATTGAGTGTCTTTGCCTCGACCTTTTAATGATGCTTCTAGTTTTGGGGAGAGATGACAAAGGTCTGGTATCGTAGTCCATTTGGGGCTGCTCTCAGACAACACCAGTGACTGGGTGATTTAAAGCAGTGGACGTTTATTAGTCTCAGGAGAGGCCGAGGCCGAGGCGCCGCACCTGGTCAGGGCCGTCTGGCCGCGTCGCCTGGCAGGAGAGCAGAAGTAGGCCGGACTTTCTTTCCTTACAGATCGACTGCATCCAGAGGAAGAACAATAGTTCCTCCCACGTGAGAGTCACTGTACACGCACCCCAGAACAAGCAGGTGGGAGCCCCGATGCTCCCTCCACCCAAGTCCAGCGGAGTAAATGGAGCTGCTGCTGGCTGGCTGTGGGGTGGCACGTGGTAGACCCGGGGCTCGAGGTCAGACAGGGCCCCAGTGCTGCACACTGCTTTCCTCCAGCCCTGGCACCATAGAGAGCGTGGGGAGACCCACAGTGATGGAGATACTATCACAAGTGCTGCCGATCCTGGAGGATTTGAACCCAGGGGGAGGCGGCTACAGGCTGGAAGCGACCATGCCGGTCCTCTTTCCCCAGCTCCCAGCATTTTAGGTTTTGGAAATGAGGTCCCCAGCACCAGTGTTTCACCCCAGCTGACGATTCACAGCTCTGTGTGAGGCTTTAAACCCCAGCAGGTGGCCCCCACCTGCCACTGGACTCAGCCAGCTTCCTACAGAGTGAGGATCCCGGCTGCAGAGCCTTCCTTTCCCCTCTGCCCACTAGGAGGTCAGCTCCCATCTTAAAGTACTTCTCTCCCATGGGCTCTGGCCAGAAATCAGTCCTGAGCTCCCGCAGGATGGCAGTCCCTCGGCTTGGCTAGATTTGAACCCCCACTCTCCCTTCCCCTAGCGAGTCGCTTCTCAGTTTCCTCTTCTGTCAAGTGGGTACAGCAGTGATTGCAAGGACCACAGGGCTGCCACGTGCAGAGCCCCATGGCCCAGCCGCTGCGTCTGAGGAAGTGGCAGGTTCCTTTCCAGCTCCCTCCAGGAGCGCAGTTTTCAAGGAGCTTAAAGGAATCATTTTTCCCCCCTCTAACAGAATGTATGAGGACTCTACTGCAAGAGCTTGGAGTGCACCTGTAGCTGTCATTCCAGAGTATATATTTAGGGAGAGTAATAAGATAAAAGCTTTTGTGGGGGGGGAATAAAAGCTTTTAGAAGGCTAAGAAAACTCCGAGTTCCAAGTTGTTTTTTTGAAGCAGGGAGTGGAAAGTCATCTCAAATATGTTTCCTTAAAGGAAAAGAGTTAGAACACAAGAACAACAGCAACAACAAAAAACCCCAACCTAATAACTCATTAATAAATCAGAGCTTTCCAGATTTCCTGACTTGCTTTTGCTTGTTTAGTAACTTCCTGTTATCATACAGAGTACAAACAGACGTTTCTAGAAGTCTGCTTTCCCATACTGTTTGACTCAGTTTGCTATTTTGGGTTGAAGAGTGAAGAAGTGGGGTCTAGCCTTGGCCCATGGTGAAACTATGTGGCAAGGTGATGGACAGGAAGTAAAGCTCCTCATTACATGGGGGAGGCAGGGAGTCCTCAGGGGTCCAAGACCCCGGTGCACTCACTCTGTCTCTTATCAGGCATGGGAAGGTTGCAGTGACACCAGTGACCGTGGTTAGGGAGTGACAGTCACAGTCACGGTCCCGAGCCTGGGATCTGCAGCCCGCAGCTGGGTCAGGTCCCTTCTGCCTCTCAGTTCACTTTTCCGTGAGATGGAGACGATGCTTCCTGCTGTGGGGACCGCCTGGGGTGTCTCCGGAAGCCTTGGATGACATGCTCGCTGTGCAGTGTTGGTTTCTCTCCCCAATCTGCTGTTGACTGGCAAAAGGAAAGGCTGTGTCACCCTGTCCCTTGAACTTCCTGCTCCTGAGCTGGCCTTTATTCTGGAGCAGGGTTTAAACTAGGTTATCCTTGCGCTGCCCAGTGTGGCACTGTGACACAGGAAATGCCATACTTTCAGTGAGACGTGCGTCTGGCTTTGGCGAGGACTGCTGTCCCCACTGTCATTTAAAAGGGCTCCAGCGCCTCAGCAGTGCGGGCCTGATACACTGCCGAGCAGAGAGCACTTCCTGTTTCAGTCTCACATAGGGGACTTGAAACCTGCTGCCTTGAAACCAGCGACCTCCCTCAGTGGCTCTGAGGCTGGACCTGGAGGGGACATCGGGACACACAGCTGTGCACAGTGGAGGGGCAGACAGAGGTCTGAGCTCAGGCTCACAGGACCTGAGCTGGGAGACTAATCAGGTGTCTTGCTGTGTCTGGTCACACCCCTGCTGCCCCTCCCTGGACAGTGTGTACACCTCATGTCCCTGGCTAGGAGGCCTGGTGTCCGTCCTCCCTGCAGAGGGACTTCCTGCCTTGTTTCTCTCTGGAGGTTCTGAGGTGATTCCCACTGAATACCAGCGGAGTTCAGGTTCCTTCCGGAAGCTGCTGTCCCTCACCTCCTGGCCCCATATCCTGAACAACCACCAGCTGTCATATCTGGACAGGACCCTTTCCCATTTCAGCCTTTGGCCACCAGCACTGAGTCCCTCTGGGCCTTCAACGTGGACCTGTTGCTGTCCCGCTGCTTGTGGCTCCTGGTGTGGGCACGCTTCCTGAGCCTGTTCCAGCTATGACCTCCCCTCTGCCTCTGTGTGACACACTGGCTTCCAGGAGCTCTGGCCCTGCCCAGTCACGGCTGGCTTTTGGGGGAAAGTCTTTGGTCTAGTGTCTCAGGGCCTGGAATTCACCGGAGGTGGCTCTCAGCCACCCAGAAGATCCTAGGTATTCAGCTAGCACTTGGGAGGTCCCGCCCCGCATTGTAAGGGGGCAGGATGAGACGTTAGAGTGGATACCACAGGTGCAGGGGCTTGCGGGGCTTGGTGCAGAGAGGGGGTACCCATGCCACCCAACCGTGATTCCTGACTGAGGACACGGAAAGAGCCGTCAGGAATGCAGCGGGAGCGGGTAGGGAGAAGGCAGGTTCTTGGCTGAAGCAGCTAGAGTCAAAAAGAGCTTACTTTGTTCCAAATACGAGCTCCCCAGCAGCGGGGTGCTGCCTGGGGCGGAGCACGTGCCCAGCAGGTGCGGGTTCTGGGGTCGGTGCGCAGCATCTCATACGCATGCACACGCACACCCACATGTGCACACGTGCACGCACACTGACACACACAGCCCTCTGCAGACCCACCTCCCGGTGGGTGCATCTCTTGTACCTCTGTATGAAAACAAAACAAAGCAAAACAAAACAAAACTCACCTTGAGTTTTTCTAAAATACTTGAATTTTCTGATAGCTGTATGAAAAACACAGGACCATGTGTCATTTGTAATATATAGAAATATCTTAGGCTTTCTTCAGGACACAGATCCAGTGTACCAGCTTTTGTGTACCAGACATGGTTTTTAAAAGCTTCTGAAGCATTGACTTTTTCATTTTGATATCAAAGTGTTAACATAAGTCAGGAAAAATGATTAAGGTAATGAAAATCCACTGAAAATTAGACAGTCACTGTATCGCGGTGGCACTCTGTACTGTCAGTGCACAGCAGTTCCTGTCTCTGCAGTGAGAATTCAAAGAGATACTGCTTTCCGAAAATTGCAGTTATGGCACAGAAATTTGATTTTAAATCACACGGCTTATGCTCTTTTATTTAAAAGAATGAGATGTTTAAATCATTGTATAATTTGTCAAAACCATTAGATAGAAATTTTAAGAGTCAGTTAAAGAATATGCTTTAATTTGAACTAAGGGTAAAACGAACCTCAAATCATTTCTGTCTTCTGTTCCTTTTTTAAAACTACATTCAAAATTTTAAAATTAAGTTCTCCCTTTGTCCATGAGAGTTAATAATTCAAACATTCAACAGCTAACGGAATACTCGGTATGGCCGAAGGTGGTATTTTCTTTTTCCTCTCCTCTCCCTTCCCCTCCCCTTCCCT
>PVLA01011146.1:0-56023 GCA_004027455.1 Hydrochoerus hydrochaeris
ATGATGGTGATGGTGATGATAAACCCCTCCGGCTGTCCACCCCCACGTTGCCCGGCACGGGTAGTGATGTCTGGTCCTATACGTTGCCTGTGCAGTCACCGGTCATTCTCTTGGCACCAGTGTCTGGGGACAGGCCTGGCTGGGTGGTCGGGGTTGTCCCTGAGCGCTGCCCCACACTGTCGCCGGCAGCACCCCGCTCCCCCGTGTGTCCCTGTGGTCTGCAGCCTGGGTTCCCAGCAGGGCCTGTGCGCTGCTGCTCTGCCCCGTGGTGCTCAGGGCCTGAGATCACGTGGCCTCTGCATGGCAGTGAGGTGCCGCTGTCCCCAAGACTGCTGTGTCCTGTCGCCTGCCCTGTGGCTCCCATCCTGGCATAGGGAGGCTCCCTCTCAGGTGACCGCTGGGACCCTGCCCCGGGTGCAAGGGGACCCTGCCTCCCACACGCCCCACACCAGGGAGCCGCTGGCCAGCTGGGGCAGTGGGAGCTGGGAGCCTGCAGGCTGCCCCTGCCAGGCCTTACTTAGAGGGGTACAGCAGGTGCCAGGAACAGAGGAACCCAAGCTCTTCCAGGCCAGGCCAAGGCGGCAGCCACACCTGTGATCCCAGAACTCAGGAGGCTGAGGCAGAAGGGTAGCGAGTTCAAGGCCAGCCTGCGCGGATTGGTGACAGGATAGGACCAGGTCTCAAAAAAAGGAGGAGGTAGGGGGCTGGGGATGTAGCCGAGCGCAAAGACACTGCGTTCAACCCCCAGGTCAGCAAGTCAATCAATCAATCAGAGTTGTCCCCTCCACGCTGCGCATATGCAGCGCATAGGGTCGGGTGCGATGCCCCTGCGGTCGCGGCCCCCCGCCCTCCTCCAACACTGACCACAGCCTCCCGCCCGCCCAGGCCACCTGGGAAGCTTCCCGGCCACGCCAGGAGCCGCATGCACCTCCTCCTGCGCTCCACAGCACCCCCTGCCGGCTGCCGCTGGCACTGGGACGCCCAGGCCACTGCCTTCCATGCTGTTGGTCCCAGAAAACCGAATTGAACTGCATCATCCCAGACTCTGCCTACGACGCTGACTTCTCTCGCGGCCTGGTGTCAGCATTTGGCTTGGGCACGCTGGCCTGTGCCACTACTCCTACTCCCCAGCTACTGGGGAGTCTGGGGGGCTGAGGGAGGAAGATTGGGAATTGAAGGCCGGCCTGTCCAAGATAGGGAGATCTCGTTAAAAAAATAAATCAAGTATAATATTTATTGTTTGTGTCTGGTGACTGTGTTCCAGGTCTCTCCACGTTGTCGTGTGTGTCAGAAGTTCTTTGTTTTGCTGGCTGAGTAATATTCCACAGTAGGTATACACTAATTTTGTTTACCCAGCACTCTGTGGATACCTGGTCTCTCAAAGACCAGGCCATGGGACTGAGAAGCTCTTAGGAGCAGAGGCTTGGGGTCAAGGCCTTGGGTACTGTGCCTGTCCCCAGCCCTTTCTCTGTGGCTCTGTCTCTCTCTCTCCCCTCTACTGCCAGGTGGCAAGCAGCTCTCCCCACCACACCCTTCTACCAGATGTTCCTACCTTGCCATAGGTGT
This sequence comes from Hydrochoerus hydrochaeris, assembly GCA_004027455.1. Taxonomy (NCBI): domain Eukaryota; kingdom Metazoa; phylum Chordata; class Mammalia; order Rodentia; family Hydrochaeridae; genus Hydrochoerus; species Hydrochoerus hydrochaeris. Next base: position 1,567 of record PVLA01011146.1, read on the forward strand.
AAAACCCACAGAGCCGGCTTCCCATGGACCCATGGACTGCACCTCTGTAACCGTGAGCCGAAGTAAACCTTTCTTCCTGTAGATTGACTTTCACAGCAGTTTTGTCACGGTAACAAAAAGCTGACAGACACACCTGGTTATACTGAATAATGCTACTGTGAACACAGATGTGAAAATATCTGATAAGTCCTTGATTCCAGCTCTCTTGGGTGGATACCTACAGGTAGAATTCCCGCAGCACACAGTAGTTCCTTATGGAAGTTTCCAAGGAACCATTATACTACTTGACGTACCGACTGCCCTTTTTACCCTCCCACCAACAATGCAGAAAGGTTCCGGTTCCCCTTTCTTCCTCCTGCCTCTCCTCTCTCCCTTCCTCCCTTGCCCTGAGCTACATTCCCATATAGCCCCAGCTCTTTTGAACTTTGAGACAGGGTCTCACTCAGTCACTAAATTGTCCTGGCTGGGCTCAAGCTTGCAATCCTCCTGCCTCAGCTGGGATTACAGGGTGCATCACCATGCCAGGTGTTCACTCATGTCTTAACTGGGTTGATTTGGTGAATTATCGTAGGAATTCTTTATATATTCTGGATATTTTTAAAAATTTTTTTAAACTTTTCTGGAACTTCAGGTGCTATAGCATGTACCTAGTTCTGGGTTTGATTACTAGCACCAAAAACAAACAAATGACAAATTTTAAAATAAGCTTTATTGGCCAGGTATGGTGATGCATGTCTGTAATTCTAACACTTGGGAGGCTGAGGCAATAGAATCTCTGAGAGTTCCAGGCCACACTGGGCTGCAAACTGAGTTCAAGGCCAGCCTGAACAACATAGCAAAACCCTGTCTCAAAAAGAGAAAGAAAGAAAGAAAGAAAGAAAGAAAGAAAGAAAGAAAGAAAGAGCTTTTTGTCTTGCAAAAACTTAAAATGCATTAAAACAGAAAGAATACAAAGTGCAGTCATAAGCATTCTGCTTTGTTTGTTTATTTGTTTGTTTGGAGACAGGGTCTCACTGTGTCACCCAGGCTGGCCTTGAACTCACATCAATCCTCCTGCCTCAGCCTCCTGAGTGCTGGGGTTATAGGCTTACGCACTGCGCCTAGCACATGTATTCAGCCATTCTCCTTTCATCCATTCCCTTTTGATGAGCAAGAATATCTCAACAACATCTTTTTACAGTTGATCAGGATCTTGGAGTTTTTTTAGCTCTTTATTTTGAAATAATTATAGATTCATGGGATCTTGGAGATTTCTGCCTGCAGTTGAAACACCACTGCAAGTGGATGTAAAAAGTGAGCATAAACCGGGTTCTCAGGTTCACACCTGTCCTCCCAACTACTCACAAAGCTGAGGCAGGAGGGTCACTTTAGCCCACAAGGTCAAAGGCAGCCTGGGTAACATAGTGAGACCCCCATCCTAAAATAAATAAAAATAAAATGTGATCACATACACAAAGCTGAGCAGAAGAGCCAGCCTCCCCGGTCCTTTAGAATCCCAGGCTGGCCCTTCCCAAAGACGCTGTGTGGGGAGCACTAGGTACGTGTGTCTCATCCCAAGCCTCGTGTGTGTGTATCTCGGCGCACACTGAAGGAGAATACAGTATTTCTCTCTAAAATTTGAGCTCTGCTGAACAGAAGAGAACTGAAATGCAAAAGAGGTGCCATCCTCCCTGGGAGTCACGAAGAGGAGTGATCTCTTCCCTCAGCCCCATGACCTCGGCTGCCTGAGGCCGAGGTCGGTACCCGGCTCCTTCCCAGGCCTGAGTCCTCTGCGAGCAGATTCTCCTCCGTGAGTCTCCCTTCTCACGCCCTTCTCACCTTTGAAGCTGGGACAGGGCCTCCTTTGTCATGTTGCTTCTCCTTTGTGTTCTAGCCAGGTACTGTGAGCACGCCTGTAATCCCAGCACTTGCAAGGCCGAGGCAGGAGGACTGCTGCAAATTCCAGGCCAGCCTGGGCTACACAGGGAGTTAAAGACCACCCTGGACCACGTAGCTATGGTCTGTTTCAAAAACTCAAAATGAAACCAGGTGTGGTGGTTCATGCCTCTAATTCTAGCACTCTGGGAGGCTGAGGCAGGAAGATTTGCGCCCAGTCCAGGCAACTTAGTAAGAGCCTGTCTCAAACAGTTTTAAAGCAGGGAGGCACAGGTGTAGCTCCGTGGGGAGCTGCGGGACTCACAACACTAAGGGCACTTGGCTGCTGGCTGAGTGCGGAGGCTGAGGGGGAGCGAGCAGGTGACAAGGGGACCACGCCCAGACCCGACACGAAAGGCTCGGCAGACAGGAAAAGCTGCCAGCTGCGCAGGGCAGCCCTGGGCACAAACTGACACACTGTGGACTCCCGAAGACGCCTGCGGTTGGAGCATCCCTAGCCTGGCCTCCTGGGGTGACTTCTCACATTTCTGGGGTTCTCTGCCCTGCTGTTCTGCCTCTGAATCCTGCAGTCGCGGTTAACCCTGTCTTAGCTGTTCTGGGACCCAGCTTACATCACCGTGCGACGTGTGATGTGTGACTTCGTACACATGTTGGCCATTACGTTTGGAATTGAAGGACCTGTGAGGATGCCCGGCCTGGTGGCACACTCACATTGGGAGGCTGAGGCGGGGGGGTTGCTGCAAGGTCAAGGCCTGCCTGGGCTACACGGGGAAACCCTGTCTCAAACTGCCTCACCCCTGCAAAATAAATAAATTAATTCATTAATTAAAAAAAAAACATGATTGCCTAGTGATGTGGAAGACTCACCAGATTATCGACGCGGCTGTTGAGTTTACTGTGAGTTCAATAAATTCTCACCTTGCGGAAAGACACAACGGTAGTGTGGCTTACTCAGGACACTGCCTCAAAATAAAAATAATACCCGAGGACGGCTCTGGCAGGGATGCAGCAGCGCCAGGGGTAAAGATGTGGTCCTCTGAGACTTCCCGGCCTGCCATCCCAAACCTGTGATTCTCCTGCCTCAGCCTCCTGAGTAGCTCAGATTGCAGGTGTGCCCCAACTACCTCATCTGAGTGTTTCCCTCTCGCTCTTTTTTATTTTTTATTTTTTGTCTTCTTGAGACAGGGTCTCGCTATGCAGTTCAGACTGGCCTTGAGCTCACTTTGTAGCTCAGGCTGGTCTCAAACTCACAACGATCCTCCTGCCTCAGCCTCCCCAGTGCTGGGATGACAGGCGTGAGCCACCGTGCCTGGCAAATGTCTATTTCTAGTTATGTCACAGGCCATTTAGTTCACAAACTGGTGCGGGAAAACTAGAATAGAACCTGTATCTGGGACGGATGACAAGGGCCATCACTTCCCATCTCCCGCAGAGTTACTCCCGCTTGGCGCAGAGCTGCCCAGGAGGACACCCAGTGCGGTAGACCAGAAACCCTACTGCGAAGAAGGCGCCCAGACGGTACTGGGCCGATGCGCGCTGCGCCCTCCGGACTCACACATGCAGACAAACGTGACCCGGGCCCCGCTCACCTGCCGGTGCCACCTCCCTCCTTTCCTGGACCGAGCTCAGTGGGGAGGCCCCGTGGCCCCAAATCCAGGGCAGCAGGCAATGCTGTGCTGGCTCCAGAGAGGAACCACGAAGCAGGGAGTCGTGGAGCAGGGCTTCGGGGAAGTGTTTGGCAGCCTCGGTATCCAGAGAGAGCGCGGCAGCAGCACGCCGGGCCTGAGCTGGCAAATGCCAATCTGCATTCCAGCAACACCCCATGTGGATTTGCACATGGATTAAAACCCCAGAAGGCTGCTCTAAGGGGAGATGACTTATCTTCCACTTTTCTCCTGCCTGGAATGTGGGTGTGATGGCTGGAGCTACCGTGATCATTTTCTGACCATGATGTGACCTAGGAGAAGTCATAGGTTGGCAATGGGAGGGGGAAAACCAGGAGCCTGAACCACCACACTGCCCAGAGCTGCCCGCCTCTTGGCCTGGACCTGGGAGCCACCCCGGGTGCAGCAGCACAGAGAGGTCCAGGGAGCCCCAGGCAGGGGCGGCCACCTGCAGGCTCGGTGCGCTGCCCCCAGAGTGCAACCTGTGCTTGCCACTCTGGTTTCAGATGCTCAGGCTTTTCCCGGTCTCCTTACTGCTGACTGCTCTTCCAAGCACGCGAACGGCCACATCAAATGCATTGTGTTTTACTCTATTAAATGTTCCCGTTTTATGTAACATATTACTTTTCTCTAATTTTAGGTAAACCTGGACATATTTTTCATCCATGCAGAATGTCAGCTATTTAAGTTGCCCTAATGAGTCACACAGAGTGCTTTTCCGGAGACATTATGCTTCTCAAATTTGTTTATTTCTAACAGTGCCTTATGTCCCACAGTGTAAGCCATTCCTTAGAGCCCAAAATACATATTCTGAAAATCTCTGTGCTCTTTATGAAGTGAAGATATCCAGACCCTGGAGATGATATGTGATAGGTCAGAGCTCAGGCATCCTGAGCAAACACTGCTGTTTAGTTACGTTTCTCTCACTGCTGGGAGAAAATACCCGGCACACCCAGAGTAAAAGCAGGGAAGGTTTATTTAGCTCATGGTTTGTAGAGGTTTCAGGCTGTAATCGGCTGCCCCACAGGCAGGAGGGAAGGCAGAGGGCATCAGAGGACAGACAGGCAGAAGGGAGCAAAGCAAGGGCACCCTAACAGCGGGTCTTTTATGTTATATCCAGGCTACCGGGACTAGGGCGGTGCCGGGGCTATGCGTGGGCTGATCTAGTGATCACACAGCCTCAACCCCAGCATCACACACTCTAGATGCAGCCACCTCTAAAAAAGCCCCACCTGTGACTGCATGAGACTTTGGGGGGACGTCTAGACACAAGCCACAACAAATGTTCTGCTGTATTTTTAGAAATACTTCCAGAGATTTGTCATATAAAAAAATTTAGCAAACTAGCCAGGTTTGGTGGTATAGGCATGTCACCCCAGCACTATGGGAGGCTGAGGCAGGAGGATCACAAGTTGGAATTCAACCTGCGCAACTTGGTGACTTTAAGAGACCCTGTCTCAAAAAATATATGCCACATGTGGTGGAGCGTGCCTGTAATCCCAGCACTGGAGAGGCTGAGGCAGGAGGATCACAAGTTTGAGGCCAGTCTGAGCTACACTGAAAGGCCCTCACTCAAAAATCAAAATATAAAATAAAATAAATTTAAAGTGGGCTGAGGATGTAGGTCAGTGCAAAGAGTTTCAATTCCCAGGGACCAAAGAAGACGAAAAAAAGTAGCAAATGAAAGGCAGAAAGACAGTAAAAGAGCAGAAAGAGAATCACTTTATTTGGTAAAGATTCCCTGCCACAAGCCTTCAAAAACTGTCACAGTTTATGGAAATCTTCCACATGTCACTTTTAGAATCAGGACTACAGGCTGGGGACATGGCTCTGGGGCACAGTGCTTCCCCAGCATGTGTAGGCCCTGGGTTTCGTCCCTGGAACCACAAGAAGAAACTTTTTTTTTTTTTCCTTTTTTTCTTTTTTTTTAACTTTTGGTACCAGGGATCGAATTCACAACCTTGTGCCTGCCAGACATGCACTTACACCACTGAGCTAAATTCCTGGCCCTAACATTTTTCAAAATAAAAAGATGGGGGGCCAGGGATATAGCTCAGTGACGTGGCACCTGCCTGGCAAGTGCAAGGTCCTGAGCTTGATTCTCGGTTCCAAAAAACAAAATAAAAAGATCAAGCCAGATGTGGCGGCCCATACCTGTAATCCCAGCACTCAGGAGGCTGAGGCAGGAGACTGCTATGCGTTTCAGGCCAGCCTGGGCTATATGGTGATTTCAAGGCCAGCCTGGACTGCACAGCAAAACTGTCTCAAAATAAAATAAATAAATATTTTTAAAAATCAGGCAGAACTCTTATAAAATTTAGATTTATAACCCAGATGACGTTAGAGATGATTTATCAGTAGTCAGCACTAGTGTAACAGGCATGAGGCCCTGAGTTCCGGCCTGTAGCATCACAAATAACTAAATAAAATAATTATTCACATCACCCTCAGCAAGTTAGTTAATCTTCAAGTGCCAATTTCATTACCCATAAGATGAGAATGATAAAAGTGAGTGATTTGTCCTCAATCTAGAGCAGCGCAGAGTATTAAAGAGAGGAGGCGAGTAGATTAGATAAGAGTTTAATAAGCGGGGAGGGCGCGGAGGGGTCCCCACAGAGAAGGCTGTGGCTGCTCCCTGCAGACAAAGGGCAGGTTCGGCCTGACTCAGCCTCTGATGGGGAAGGGCTCTGGGGGCTGGTGTGAGCTGATTTATTTTGTGGGACTGCAGGGGACTGGGTGAATCTTTACATCCTGAGCTCTGGCAGACCTTTGGGAGGGAGAAGCCTTAGGGGCTTCTGGGAAGCAGGAGGTGTGCACTATCAGGGCAGAGCTCTGAGCCACTGCCGTGATGGCTGTGCTGTCTCTCAGACGGGGGACCTAACATTCCCATCTCTTTGGTGTTAGGGGGCGCCGTTGAGTCTCTCTGGCTGCTTCCTGCTGAGAGGGGCATTGTTGGGGCCTGAGGTAGAAGAGAACGGGATTGAGGGATCCGTCTTGTCTGAGCTTGTGAGGTAGTGATGTCGCACAGTAGTAGGATTTCTTTGGTAGTGAATGCCTGTATTCTGGCCTGGATAAATCACAAGAGGAACTTAAAGGCACAGGGAGCAACAAGCAAAAAAATTACTATGGTAATTAGGGGACCCATAATGGGCATTAGAATGGGAGCCCAGGACCCCAGGGAATCCCACCATGAAGGCCAAGGGGTGGCTCCTGGAAGATACTGTCGCCCTCGTATATCAGCTGCTAGTTTTTTGTGCATTTGTACCTGCTCTTTTTCTGTACCTGATTGGCTGACAAAGTAGCAGCATTCTTCTCCCGACGTGGCATAGTCTCCCCCTTTTTCTGCTGTGAGAATGCTGAGTGTCCTTCCTTGTTGGAGAACCACTGTGGCCAGTGAGTTTAGTTGATCTTGGAGGGAATTAACATCTTGGGGTGTCTGAGTGGTGTGGGGTTAGGTGGAGGAATAGACTGAGGTAGAGGGGGAAGCCTATCGTGTCGACTTAGGCACTTGAGGAAGGTAAACAGTAAGAGCATTAATATGAAGAGAGTGATGACTGTCAGCCTTTGGAGAATGGTGTATTTTTTTTTTTTAGTAGAGTGTTAGAGCACCTGTGAGGAAGAGGAGACGTGTGGAGCCCTGTATAGGCCTAAACCTTGTAGGGCAGCAGAGCATTAGCGTTTGTGTTGTGTTAATCGGAGGTGGGTGGGAGCTACTGGAAGTGAGGTCCATAAAGTTCCTTAAATGTATTTGGGATCGAGATTCCGGGCAGCAGATGGTATCTCTTCGTCTGGGTGATGTGAAGCCAGCGTGGGAATCCCTCTACCTTTACCGCGGTTGGAGTCCCAAGGTGTACCAGGTGAGCTCCATTTTACTTAGGTTGAAGAGTTGAAGTTGAACCTGTGGGCTTAGGAATTTTAATACAGGTTAAGTCTCCTGGAGATAAAGGAGGATCTGGTATGTGCCCCTCGGAGGGTTGAGGGAGGCACAGATCTACATACTGTTGAAGAAGGTGTCGGAGGAACAAGAGAACCAGAAGGTAGTCAGCTAAGGGAGGAAGATTAGAGGGTGAAGGCCAGTTTTGTAAGACAAACGGTCTACTATACATAAGCTGAAAGGGGCTTAGCTGAGTGGGTGACCTGGGGAGAGTTCGGAGTTTTGTAGGGGCTGGAGAGAGGAGTAGAGGAGCATATTTGGGAAGGAAGTGTGGAGTGATTGGGGAACACCTGTGCAGTCGTGTAGAGGACCCACCTCCATGTCTGTTGTGGGAGTGGACAACAGGGCGGCTGGACTGAGGGTGCTGCTGGTTGAGACTGTGACAGTGGGGTCTTGTATTAGGGTTAGATGTGCTTGTTGTAGCATGACAGGGTCATTAGAGCTGGGAGTGTCTCGTGGGAAATTAGGTTGACTAGACCATGTGGTGAGTAGACTGTGACTGTCTGTCCTAAAGTGAACTTTCTGGCTTCTTGTGTCAGGATGGCTGTCACTGCTATCTATCACCTGAAGGCAGGGAGGCGTCCTCTCACTGTAGCTGTTTGGGGGGGCAGGCTACGGCCTGGAATGACGGGCTTTTACCGTGTCCCAGTACTCCCTGGCATTACCCTTATCTGTTGTATACAGGATAAAGGGTATAGTAGGATTAGGAAGTGTAAGTGCAGGGCTCTGAGGGGGCCTCCTTAAGCTTTGTGAAGGGAGTGTCCATTGGCATAGTGGGATCTCGGGGCTCTGAAAGAGGCCCTTTAGAGGCTTGGCATAGTGCTGAGCTAAGGAAGCAAAGTTGGGGATCCAGAGGTGAAAAAAGTGTGACAGGCCTAAGAAGGATAATATTCGTTGTTTTGTGTCTGTAAGTCAGAGTCTTGTGGTCAGAGGTGATGGACCGTGTGGTGAATGTAAGCAAGAAGCCTAAGAATCTGACCTTTGCTGAGGCGATTTGGGCTTTGGAGTGAGAGACCTTGTATCTTCTCTACAGAGAAAGTTGAGCGAGGCAGCTGTGTGTTGTGTTGTGGTGGCACCGAGGGGAGCAGAGTTGAAGTCACCTATGTGTTGGATGAGTGGACCAGGTTGTAGATTTATAGTTACCAGATCACTGGCTCAGGCCTGGCTACAGAAGTGAGGGCTTCTCTGAGTTCCGGGGCAGCACTGTCTGTGTTAGCTGAGTGGACTGAGAAGTATCTGAATCCGTCCAGGTGAACGCGAAAAGGTCTTGGCATTGTGGATGTGAGGGAATAGTGAAGAGTGTGTTTTTAAGTCTAACGCAGGAAAGTGACAGGTCCGTGGAGGAATATGAGACAGCCCAGCGTGAGGGTTTGGCACCACCGGGTGAGTTGGTGTCACTGTACTGACGACAGCTCTGGGATCTTGGATTAGGTGACAGGAGCTGTTGGATTTGAGGACAGGGAGAATAGGGGTGGCATCAGGCAACTGAGTGACTTTTAGAAACCCATTAGTTAACAAGTGGCAGACAATAGGTTTGAGTCCCTGTTGATGTTTAGGGGCTATTGGGAATTGGGGAACAGAAGGGAAGACTGAGGGGTGTTAGAGGTGAATTAGCAGTGGAGTAATGTGGGTGGCATGAGTGGGACTGGGGGTGTGTCCGACTGCAGGGTCGCTGCGGCAGGAGGGGAGGGAGGGACTGAGTCCGCGGCTATGGTGGTGGACTGGGTCGTGAGAGCCGGGGGAGAGGGAGAAGGTGTAAGAGAGATTGAGTTTTTGGAGGAGAATTTTTATAAAGAAGGTACAGGACAGGTTGGGATAGTGACACAGCTGTGTGTAAGGACGGGGTTTGGAGGCTGCAGGGGGCAGGTTTTGTCTGCAGAGGTCATGTTCGTTGGCGGTCAGCTCCCACATGCAGACTGCAGACCGGAACATCGGCCCTAACCCTCAGGAAGGACATCATGGGCGGCTACGTGTCAACAGGAGAGAGCAGGTTTTACCTGCGGTGTCAGCGAGACTCAGGGCTCTGGGAGATACTGGGTGAGGCGGTGGCCCCGGCCCATCAGTCCTCGGCAGCGATGCCGGGCAGGTCAGATGCGTCCCAGGCAGTGTGTCCTCCGCTGTGAGGGCGGGAAGGCCATGACTTACCCGCTCCGTGGGGACAGGGCAGTCGCACTGCCAGTGGCCTCTTGGTTGTAGATGGGACTGGTTTTCAGTCGTGGTCACAGGTCAGGGCAGACCCGTGTCCAGTGTCGCTTTTCTGCTGAACTTGAAGCACGATGGCGGGGCGGGGCGCCCGGGTTTTTAGCTTTTTTGTCCAGTCTGTGTTTCACCTCGCGCCTGGGGCCGCTCGCTCACACAGCTGTAGCTGCTGTGGCCGCAGACGCGCCTTAGCCTTTCAGCCTGGAATGCAGCCGTTTGAGGGCCTTTGCCTATCGCTGAAGACATGGAGAGCCATATGTAAGAGGCCTCCCACGGGACTGAGGATCAAAGTCTAACGTTTTGAATTTAGTCTGCATGTTTGGTGCTGCTTGGGAAATGAAATGAGAGTTTGGGAGGACCTCGGGGTCAAGTGTGAGAGGAGGGGCGGGCTGGGTAAACAGGGGGAGCTCCAGGGGTGCAGTCCTGAGAGTAACTGCAAGAAGCGGAGGAGGAGGAGGAGGGGGCCCCACATGGGTTATGGCAATGGGGGGCAGGTACTTTATCTCTCAGGACTGGGAAACAAGAAGCTGATAAAGGAGGAGGACCTTGCAGGTTTGGAATAGGTCAGGGCACGTCCACAGTTGGACATAAGGTATTTACCCCGCTTGCCGGTTCAGTAGTAAAAGTTACATAAATCTCTTAATGTTCGCCTGTTTGGCCGGAGAGTCTGTTTTAGCTCCAGTGTATCTAAGCGCCGCCCAGAGAGGTGGTTTTGCCGGGTAATGACTGATTATCACCCATGTGTTCCAATCAGGAAGGGGAGTGAGGGTGGGGGGGTGGGGGGCTGTGAATCTGCGGAGAATCGTCACCCTCCAGTGAGGCACAGCCAGGAGCAGCACAGTCCCAACAATGACTTCCCTAGTCATCACCAGAGAGGCACGTGGGGTCCCGAAGGACGGAGAGGTCCCCAGAGGGACGTAGAGTAGTGGGGGGACGTCCTGACGTGGCCACGATTTGGGACAGGCACCCCAAGTAGAGTAGAGGGGAGGCTCACCTTGGACCTGACGAGATGAAGGCCGGTGTGGGATATTGGCTAGAAATGGCAAGGCTGAGGAGTCCCTAGACCCAGAAAGAGAGAGAGAGAGAGAGAGAGAAAGGAGGAGCAGAGGGGAAAGGTCTGTTGGCCGGAGCAGAGCAGGGACTCAGACCTGGGGACAGACTCCCCAGGAGCCACACAGCCTCCAACAGCTGGAGTCAACAGCACCAACTGAGTGAGTGATTTGTCCTCAATCTACATGGCAGAGAATTAAAGAGAGGAAGCAAGTAGATAAGAAGAGTTTAACAAGCGGGGAGGGCGCGGAGGGGTCCCCACAGAGAAGGCTGTGGCTGCTCCCTGCACACAAAGGGCAGGTTACGCCTGACACAGCCTCTGATGGGGCAGGGCTCTAGGGGCTGGTGTGAGCTGATTTATTTTGTGGGACTGCAGGGGACTGGGTGAAACTTTACATTCCTGAGCTCTGGCAGACTTTTGGGAGGGAGAAGCCTTAGGGTCTTCTGGGAAGGAGGAGCTGTGCACTATCATGGAAGAGCTCTGAGCCACTTTCCTGATGGCTGTGCTGTCTCTCGGACATGGGACCTGACAAAAAGCCCCTCCCCCTTACAGCTGCCAACAAATAAGTGGCTGACAGGAAGGAGCTGCTTAGTGAAGGCAGCTATCATTGCTGGGCACAGCAGTTCACATCTATAAATCCCAGCAAGTGGAGGCAGAGGCAGGAGGATCTTAAACTCAAGGCCAGGGTGGGTGATACAGTGAGACCCTGTCTGAAACAACAAAATAAAGGTTAACTTTTGTTTTGCTTTTTGAGATAGGGTTTCACTATGTAGCCCAGGCTAGTCTCAAACTCAGATCCTCCTGCCTCAGCCCCCTGAGCACTGCGACTGTAGGTGTGTAACACCATGCCTGACCAAAAGGTTAGCTAGTATCACTGAAATTGCAGCAAATACAGTGGTTGGAGCTGAGGACCAGGTCTGTCAGGCCTGCGGTGACCCCTCCACACTCACACTGAGAGCCAGCCAGCCGATTTCTATACGTTCAAGAGCAGGCTGACCTGCACAGGGAGACCCTAACTCAAAACACTAAGAACCAGCTGGAGATACAGCCCAGGGCATAGCGCCCAGCAAGGCGAGGTCCTAGTTCAATTCCCAGTACCAAAAACAAACCAAAAATCACCTAAAAACCAAACCAAAAACAACAACAGGCTCAGCTCAGGCCTGACCCAGGGCTGTCCTCACAGCCACCTCCACTGTGGAGCTGCCCTGGTCCTGTGTTAAAACACGTGCGCACACACATACACACGTATATATGCATGCATGCAGGCGCATGCACACGAGTGCAGCAGGTCGCAGCGACACAGGTAGTGTCACTGGGTAGCCCACTGAGGCATCTGAATCCTTAGGATGATCACAGCAGCTTCCAGCTATGTTTCGGGTCCCTTCTACAGTTAAAGCACAGAATTCCCCCTTCAGATAGCATCAGCGGCCAAAGTCACAGCAGCCAGTCACACCACCAGGCCGGGGAGAAGACTCTTGGGTTGTGGGGCTCTGGGGTTCTGTAGGACAGTGGTTCTCAGCTAAGTCAGTGACAGTGACTGAGGAGGGGACTCAGGAGGAGGAACTGAGAGGAGGCTGGAAGACAGCTGTCCCAAAATTCGAACAACACTGAGATTAATTGTCATAAAAAAAGAAACAGTCAGGCACTGGGTCAGGTGCCTGTGAGCCCAGCACTTAGGAAGCTAAGGCAGGAGAAGAGTTCAAGGCCAGCAATGTAGGAGGGGCTGCCTCAGGTGTGGTGGTGCATGGCTGTCCAGAGGCTGAGGCAGGAGGATCGCTGTGAGTCTGAGGCCAGCCTGGGCTATGCAGTGAGCCCAAGGCCAGCCTGAACTATATAGCAAGACCCTGTCTCTAAATACACACACATGGCAGAGGGCTTTCCTCAAATGCACAAAGCCCTAGGTTTGATTGTCAGCATGATTAAAAAAAGAAAAAAACAAAAACCATCTTAGGCTTTCACAGCAACAGCAAATCAGGGCAACACCTGAGAGAAAAAGATAATCGATGGTAATTGTACAATCAACCAGGAGAATAGTAATTAAAATAAGCCTATAATCTCAGCAATAAAGACAGAACCCAAGGGCCTTTAGAAGTGTTTAAGTGGTTCACACTGAAAGCAGGAGGGAGAGGCTCCAGGCCACACTGTCACCGTCACCGCAGGAGGACGGCAAACTCGAGGCCAATTTGGGCAACTTTGCAAAATCCTGTCCGAAAATAAAAATAAAAGGGCTGGGATGTAGCTCAGTAGTGGAGAGGCCTGGAGTTCAACCCGGGGGCTGGGAAGTTTGACAACGTTTTGATTTGCTTTGCTTTTAGAGACAGGCTGGCCTCGAACTCAAGGCGATCCTCCTGCATCAGCCTCCCGGTGCTGGGATTATAGGCCACCATGCCCGGCTCACGAGTTTAAAAGATAAGAATCGTTACGCACGGCAAACAAGAATAAAAATTAAAATTAGGAAAAAAGATAAGCATCAGATCCGAGTCTGGAAGTGCAACCATCTTGCCAGGGGGCCAGGGAGACTTCTGGCTCTTGCTGTGCACACAGGGAAGGCACAGCTCTGCCCAGCAGGGGCCGGCACAGGACCAGGTGGCCGGGGTCCCAGGGTCCCTCGGGGCCAGGTCACCCCACCCTCACCCAGCGATGCTGCCCCTTAGCTCCCCTTATTCTGCGGAAGCCCAGCCGCGGGCTCGAGGCCCACGACTCCCGGGTTACAGCTTGTCCGCAGCGGCCGGGATGGGCCGGGCCAGCCTCCACCACCCTCAAAGGGGAGGCAGGGCCACAGCTCAGGAGCCGGAAAGACCAGGGGTCTGGACAAGAAGGCGGTGCCTGCCAGCCACGCCCCCAGCCTAGGCCCCGCCCCCAACGCGGCCGCGGCCCCTCTAGGCTCCGGAGGACTCGCGTCTCGGTGCGCCGCTCCTAAAGCTCTGGGCGCCCGGGTCCCCGCCTCGCGCCCCAGGTCAGCGCTAAAAAGCGCACGGGCGGCGACCCGTGGGGACAGTGGGTCGGGGCCCTGCCCCGCGCTCCCTGCAGGCGTCTAAGGGGACGCAGCGCTCCTGCCGGCCGGGAGTCACATGGCCAGCGGCCAGCGTCTCAGTGAGTGTCACTCCCGTGCCCGAGGTCAAACGGCTGTTCCAGTGTGCGATCTCGTTTCCGGGTCACCTAGGAGGAGGCCGGGAGGGCAGAGGGCGGGCAGGGCAGTGGAAAGTCACCCGGTTGGTTAGCATCGGGCTACCTTTCCTGTAAGGCGGGGAAACTTGATTACGATTATGGTTATGATTATTACCATTTGGAGCTCACTACATAGCTCGGGCTGGCCTCGAACTCAGGATCCTCCTGCCTCAGCTTTCTAACTGGTGGGACTACAGGTATGTACATCACAATGCGCTTCTCTGGGTTTCTGAGGTCAGATTACCATTTAGTTTTGGTTTGGTGACGTGGAGTTTTTTTTACCCCCAGTGCCGGAGATGGAACCCATGGCTCTTGCATGAAGTTATTTTCCAGGCGATGTTTTAAGTTTTTAATTTTGTGACAGGGTCTCACTAAGTTGCCCAGGCTATGCACAAACTTCCCATCCTGCCTCAGCCTCCCAGAGTGCTGAGATGACAGGCCTGTACCACCACTCCTGGCTTGGTGACATGGAACATTAGCGTGAGTGACTCCATTGTGGTTTTCAGTAGGGACCGGGCCCCAAGGCAGGTGCCCACTCCCAAGTAACAGTTCATAATTTTTCTCTAACACCGTGAGAGGCGGGCAATTGCTCCCAGGACGGAGGGTTGCCCGAACTCTGGGAGAGACTCAGGTAGAGATTCGGGTAGAAGGGTCTCCCGAGGGTCTTCCGGACACTGTCAGGAAATCTGGTCTAGGAGGGCTGATGTCTTTGGGAAGATATCAGAACAGAAAGGACCATTTGAAGTTGCAACTGTTTGAATTAATTTTCAACTTATTAAAGTTGTAAATTTAAGGTTAGATATGGTGCTGCAGCCTGTAATCCCAGCACTCTGGAAGGCTGAGGCAGGAGGACTGCAAATTTGAGTTCAGCCTGGGTAGTGTAACACCACAGCCAGACCTTGTCTCAGAATTAAAATGTGGGGCTGGGGATTTAGCTCAGTGGCACAAGCACCTGCCTGGCAAGTGCGAAGTCATGAGTTTGACCCCTGGTACCAAAAAATAAAATAAAAATAAAATGCTGGATGTGGTAACACACACTTGTAATCCGGCACTCACAGCAGGATTGCTTCAAGTTCAAGGCCAGCCTGGACTATCTAGTGAGACTCAGTCTCAAAAACCAAACAAACAACCTAATAAAAAGTTTTTAAAAAGGCCCAGTGGGAAAGCCCCAGTACCAAGGGAGTGGGAGTTGCAAATTTATTGTTTTTTGAACTTAATGCGTCCCTCCTGCCTCCCCGTCCCAAGTGCTGGGATGACAAGCGTGTGCCCAAGGTGGTGGTTGTACATTTACAATCAGATATTCCTACCTTCTTAAATTTAACCTGCATACCATGATGTTCTGTTTCGGAATCCTGTAAATTCTGTGTAAAAATAAGTGCCATAACTCATTCTTTGATTAATGTTCAACTAGCCCATGGGCCTGACATATTAAATTCGTTTGAGTATTCCTCATACCATTTACAAACTTAATTAAATTCTCTTAAATATTTTAAGCACATTTACACATTTAGCATACTTGATTTTTTTTTTTCCTCAAGCACTTCAAATTCCTCATAGGGCAGATTTTCAAGTCAAACAAGAAGGAAGTGTTAAGTGTATAAATAATTCTCAGAAATCTAATAATTCCAACCTTTAAGTATGGCAAATCAAGTTATTTTAAGGATTCCAGTGTTGTTTACAAACATAATCAAAATCTCTCACGGGGGCTGTGATATCTGCTTTGGTCCCCGGCCTCTTGGGAGGAGGCCGAGGCAGCTGGATTTTAAATCTTTCCGGGCCTGAAACCTGCACCCAGGACCTTTGCACTGAACCTGTCCCCGGCCCCCTTTTATTTTTTATTTTGAGACAGGTTCTCCCTAAATTGGCCAGGTTGCCTTGGAGCTTTCAATTCTCCTGCCTCAGCCTCCCAAGTGCTAGGGTTACAGGCGTGTGTTACTGTGCTCAGCAAATGCCTCAGGAATTTAAAGAGAAGTGGTTTTTAAGGGCTGGGGCCATGCGAGATGGCACATGCCTGTAATCCCAGCACTCAGGAGGCTAAAGCAGGAGGCCTGGATGCTTGAGGGCCCGGGTTTGACCCCCAGCACGCTGTGATTCGTGCCTTTGCCTTGTGTGCTTTATGTTTTTGGCCTGTTAGCCTGGTTGTTAGTGTGGATGGTAATTAACTGTGTGAGGGCTGATAAGATAAATAAATCCGATGTTGGAGAATGAAAGGTGGGGTGGTATGAGGTCCCTTTCCCATGGTGGCCCCAGTCTGGAAGGTTTGTTTACATTTGTAATTGCACCTAATTCTGGCAAGTTCGTTCCAATCTACCACCTCCGATGCAACCCACAGTGAGAATAAAGGCACTAAGACACGTTTATGATTATGGGGAGCCGAAGGGTGCTAAATCCAGCCAGGATGAAGAGTCATCACAACAGAGACCTCCACCCAGGGCCCAACCTGGATTTCACTGATTCATGAAGAAGGGGGTGGCTGGGGACACCTGGGTGCTGAGGCCTGAAAGCCCCTCAGCAGTGTGCAGAGAGCGATTTGCAGAAAGGCCGATCTGCATGACACCATGTTTAGGCCCCAGTGCTTCAGCTCTGATGTGCGAACCTTCCTGTCCTGGGAAGTCACCGCCTCTTATCTCCAGGCTCCAACCCAGTTGATGGCCCTGGAGCGGTGGCCCTGCCATCCTGCCAGGCTCAGCCCTCTTTTGATGGCATCATGGTTCTGAGAGTCCACATCGCTCCTCAGCCAGCCCTGTTTACACTGCGGGCAGCCAGCAGAGGGGAGAAGGAAATGGCCCGGCCAGCTCTGTGCATATCAGTACATGGACAGGGGGCCAGGCTTAGCCAGGGTGGGGATGGTCATCCTCTGTGCACGGGGAGTCCTCCAGGTGGTCCTCCACAGGGTGGGGGAAGGAGGAAGAGAATTGGGGTGAGCTGCGTGCTGGTTCCAGTCCCCTGCGGTGGATGTGATCATCGTGTAATGCAATAAAATATAGTAAAAACTAAAGATGAGCAGAACGAAATTAAAAAGGCTGGGAATGTAGCTCGGCCTTCCCTGGGTTCCGTCCCCAGCTTGGGAAAATACAGAGCAGTGTTCTTTCCTGCAGCCCAGGTGACCACGTGGTTTTATTGACAGAGAGGGACAAACAAATAGGCAGGGACAGTGGTGGTGGATTGGCTACAAAATTACTCTCTCTGCGAGGCAGGACGCGGGAGGAACTGTCTGGCAGGCGGAGGGAGGTCAGGTTACTGAGAATCAAACTTGGGACCTTGCGCTTGCCAGGCAGGCGCTGCCCCGCTGGCCTCATCCCCGGCCCCAGTGACTTCTGATGATCACAGGGTTATTGCAGAGAGCAGTCCCGGTCTCACAGACACCTGTTTCCTGGCAAGGGGACCTGACAACCTACCTTCGGTTTCGTGACGCAGCACTATAGCATGAGTGACTCCATTTTTAAAAATGTATTGATTTGTTTTTAATTTTTTTGACAGGGTCCCAACTGTGCAGTTCAGGCTGGTCTCGAACTCACTGTGTAGCCCAGGGCGGCCTCCAGCTCACTGCGGTCCTCCTGCCTCAGCCCCTGAGTGCAGTGCTGGGATTATGGGATGAGCCACCATGCCCGGCTGTCTGGGCAGCTTCATGAGACCCTGTCTCAAAAAAGGTTTGGGGACAAAGCTCAGCACACAGGTGCTGGGTGCAGCCCCAGCACTGAACAAAATCAAGAGAGAGAGACGGAGAGAGCCTGGAGTGCCTGTCTGTACACGGTTCCTTCAAGGGAACAGCTGTGTCCCCTCCTCCCCTGTCCGAGCTCTCCGGTCCCTGGGGGCCGGGCTGGGCACACCTCCTCTGGAGCCACACAGCCCCCGCTTCCTGATGGCATCTCCTACGGCACCCAGGGCTCCCTCTGTGCTGCCAGGGAGGCTGCTGCCGCCGCAGGGCCTGCGGGAACAGGTGAGGGGTACGGGAGCGCAGGGGTTTGTGTTTTGTTTTTTTGAAACAGGGCTCCAGTTTAGCCCAGGTGGGCCTCAGACTCACAGCAGTCCTCCTGCCTCGTCCTGCCTGGGCTGACACTGTGCAGCCTGCCTGCTTGCCTGGCTCTCTATGTGGGGACGAACACACTGTTTGTGATGCCAGTCTGCTGGCAGCGGTGGGATGGGAGGAGGGACCCTCACACTGTCCGGACAGAGGACACTGCTCCTGGCCGGGATGTAACTCAGCATTGGTTTGCTTAGCTTGCACAGGGCCCTGGGTTTCATTCCCAACGCCAAAAGGGGAACAAAATCTGATGGCACAGACCTGTAGTCCCAGCTACTCAGGAGGCTGAGGCAGGAGGGTTGTCAGAGCTCCCTTATTCAAGATCAGCCTGGACACAATAGCAAGATCCTCATCTCCAAATATAGCCAGGTGTGGTGGCACATGCCTGTACTCTGAGCATTCTGGGTGGCAGAGGCAGGAGAATCTCATGATTGAGTCTGGCCTGGGGAATTTAGAGAGATCCTGTCTAGAAAAAAAGGAAAAAATTAAAAAGATAGGCTGGGGAGGGCGGGCATGGCCATGTGCTCCTGTGATCCCAGCCCTTGGGAGGCAGAGGCAGGAGGATCATCACGAGTGTGAGGCCAGCCTGGGCTACATAGCAAGACCCTGTCTCAAAAAAACAAAAATAAATAAATAAAATAGGGCTGGAGATTAAGATGAAGGAATGTGATGCTGGCTGGGAAAGGGAGGGTGCAGGGGAGGGAAAGTTGAGATGTGTTCACATGTAGCCATTACATGCTGCTAAGAGTAAGTAAATAAATACATAAAAATCACAAGGAATCCCCAGATAAATAGAGGGGCTGGGCACAGAGCTCAGCGCCAAGGCCCTGGGTCCAAACCCCATTGCTGGGGGGAGCACTCAGCACTTGGAGGTGGGCACCCCATTTTTGTGTGAGGACCCAAGGCCGCGTGGCACCTATTGAATTCCCAAATATTGAGTTTAGTCATCCAAGCATTGTGATCCTCTTTCTAGTTTTCCTCACAATCCAAAAAGTTATATTTGTAATTCCATTGAGAATCATTGGAATCCCAGCAGGTTAATTCCAATCTACGCCACCAATGCAACCCACAGCCAGAGTAAAGACACCAAGACACCTTCCAAGTGAAGGGCAGCCAGAGGGTCCTAAGTCCAATCCCCGTGAGGATGTTCGGACAAAGGCCCTGATCCCAGGCCTCTCCCAGCGTTTATTATCTTGTGAAGGGGGGCGTGGCTCAGGGATGAGTGACAGGAGTGACTTAGCTGGCTGGCCAGGTGGGAGAAAGGCTCCTTTGTAAATTGCAAATAATCTAATTAGGTAGCAACTGAATTGTTTTGGGGGCAATCACTTCAGTTTCTGATATGCAAACTCTTGTGCCCTGGGGAGTCCTGGCCTCTTTATCTTGGGGCTCCTACCCAGTTGACATCCCCGGAGCTGACTGGCTCTACCATCCCACTGTGCTCTTCTTATGCTTTACATGGAGAACACTATGGGAGGAAACGGGACTGTCTGTCTGCCTTAGACCAGCACCTCCGCTGGCCTTATTGCAATGCTTAGAGCCAATTGAAGAGAGAAGGAAATACATAGCCAGCTCTCTGCATATCAGTATAAGGAAATAAGTCTCCAAGTAACCCGAGTCACAGTAATTGTTTTGCATTCAAGGAGAGTCACTGCAGTTGTCTCCCACAGCACTATGCAGCTGGCCTGGGATGCTGGTCCACCTCAGGAGTCACCCGAGGACACAGGCCTAGACACCCAGGAGTAGCCATGCCCCCCAGAAGAGACTGGCAGGGACACATAGGTGTGGGGGGTCCCCTGGACAGTCCCCATCTTCCTCCCACCAGGCCAGGCAGAGGCTGGTCCCAGCAGGTCTGCTGGTCAGGCCACCCAGGCTGCATCCAGGCCAAGGTCCGACAGCCTTGCGGTGACACAGCCCAGACCCTCGCCAGGCTACACTCGGCCGCCAGCCTGACACGGGCTTTGCAAGTCGGTGTGCACACGTTTGTGCCAGAGCGCGAACCCAGGCCTTCACACTGCGCTGTGCCCCAGCCCCATCTTCTTTATTTTGAGACAGGGTCTCTGGCTAGGCTGCTGCATTGTCCAAGAGGGCTTTAACTGCTGGTCCTCCTGGTCCCTGTCTCAGCCTCCTAGAGTGCTGGGTTACAGGTGTGCTTTACCCTCTCCTGGGACCCCATCGCCCTCCAGAAATAAACCTGAGAAGCTGCCCAGGGTGGGGTCAGCGGTCAGGTCAGGGGGGCAGGGGAGAGCAGCTGGGGACAGCCTTCAGATGGCCAGGGTCGCAGAGCCTTGGTGTGGCTGTGCAGGGCAGGTTCCCTGAGTCGCACACACATTGAGTCAGATTAAATTAGATCTGCAGTTTGCAAGTGGCTGGGATCAGAGGCCTCTATTCTTTTTTTTTTTTTTGGCAGGAACTTGCTAAGTAGTCCACACTGGCTTCCAACTCATGGCAGTCTTCCTGCCTCAGCCTCCCAAGTACTGGCATTACAGTAGTGTGCCACCATGCCTGGCCAGTGGCCCCCCCATTTAAAGTGCATGCACCTGGACCAGGACAGGGTGTCTTCAATGATTTTAATGAAGCAGTGAATTCCTTTTAGTCTATGGAATGCTTTCCAGATAGGTTGGTCATGGAAACTTGTTCAGATAACCTGCTGAGTGCTTTTAGGTGAAGAAGGGATTTTTTTTCCTTTGTTTTTTTTGAAGTACAAGGTTTGAGTAGATGCCCAGTGTCCTGAAATACACCTTCTGCAGTGAAGTAAATCAAATACTTAAAAGTGAGCCTGTGGACTGGGGAGACTGAGGCAGCGGAAAGCAGCTGTTTATACTGAAACTGCGCAGCTGGGTGGTGCCACCTGCAGCCCAGGGCCCCAGGCTGGGTGGAGCCCGTGCGTCTTACAGAGGAGCAAGCTGTAATTTCAGCACAACTTGTCATCGGAAAGAGTCCCCCTAGCTGCCCTGGTTTCCATCACAGCCTGCAGCTTACTCTGTCCTACTTCTCATCTTCTGGCTTTGGTAACCCAGAAAAACACCTGGGAGGCTGAGGCAGGAGGAAGCAGGTTCGAGCCCAGCCAGGGCAATTTAGCAATTTAGGAAGATCCTGTCTCAAAATAAAAAGGGCTGGGGAGCGGGGTTGGTGGCTCACACCTGTAACCCCTGCACTCGGGAGGCTGAGGCAGGAGGATTACTGTGAATTTAAGGTCAGTTTGGGCTACACAGTCAGCCTAAAGTATACTTCAAGACCTTGTCTCAACAAAACAAAACAATCCCTAAGTAAATAAAAACATTTTTAAAATTAAAAATTATTTTTAAAAACCAAAAGGGTTGGGGATGTAACTCAATAGGAAGACCGTGAGTTCAATCTCCAGCACTTGGGGGGAATAAAAGGAAAAAATAAAATAAATCGGGCATGGTGATGCATTCCTGTAATCCCAGCACTCAGGAGGCTGCGGCAGGAGGATCGTGAGTTCGAGACCAGCCTGGGCTACCAAGTGAGCCCAAGGCCAGCCTGAACACCCTGTCTCAAAAAGACAAAAAAAGAAAAGAGAAAAAATGTGCAGAATAACATCAACTGCTTTCTCAGAGGATCAGAGATGACCAGCGCTCAGATCACTACCTTTCTCACAGCCCGAAACAATGCACCGTGCCCTCAACACCCCATGCCACGACCATCCTCAAAATCTGGCGGAGAACGGGGAGACACAGAAGGAGAAAACGGCGGGCCCCAGAGGCCCCGCCCACAGAAGGGCACGCCTGCGCGTTTGAGGCAGTGACGCCATTTTTGTCTCGGGAAGCCCGTTCTCTTCCAGTCTTCCTGAAATTGAGCATCTCTTTGGGAGAGGAAAGAAAGGCACCCCCTAACTAACTGTGCTCGCGACACTCCCCTGCCCTGCTGCCTGCTCCCAAGACCTCGGGCCAGTCTGCGGGCGGCGAGTCCTACTCCCCGACCTTTCCGGGCAGGCACCATGTCCGGCAGCAGGCGCACACGCAGGCATGCACCCCGTCCCGGCACCGCACCTGGCGCTGGGGCTGCGAAGTTTCAGCCTCAAGCCTGGCACGCAGCAGCGTCGATGGTGTCTTTGAGCCCTTTCTGCACGTAGCAGGGTCCTATAGCATCCGCTCCTAGCCGCGCCCTGGCTTTCCTTTCTGCACCGCGGCTGACCCCAGTCAAAGGGGGGAAGGCAGGGGGCCGGGACTCGGACGTGCCCCCGGAAGGGTGTCTGATGCACACCCAGGCGCCCAGGCCTGGAAGACTGTAGGTCTGGGAACATTTCAACGCCCCCATGCTTGTTATTTTTATCAGCCCTGGCTGCCACCCCACAGGGACTCCCCTGCAGTGGCGAACCAGAAAGGAAAAGGGCTGTGTTTGTGTGTGGCTGTGGGGACATCAGGAAGGGGGAGCGGGGACACTGTGTCCCAGGCAGGGCTAAGTGTGGAGGAGAAGTCTTGGGCCAGCGTGAGCGGTAGCCCCAGGGAGGAAGAATCCAGGCCAGACTTGAGGTAGCCCCCGGCCAGCCGGGGCATGTCACCTCCAAGCCAGGCTCTCATGACTTCCTGAAGGGGCGGTAAGCTGCCTGCACCCCCAGGGAAATGAGGAGTGGGTGTGGGGAAGGGGCCAAGGTCTTCACGGGAGACTGAGGACCCAGCGTGAGAGTTTGGTAACAAGCCAGGGCGGAGGGGTACAAGCATGCCAGGCGGGAGTGGGGGCATTGCACGGTTTATTTCAGTATCATCAGAGGATGGGGTGTGGATGGCCAGCAGGTACCACTGGCAACCTCTCCATGCATTTGGCTTCATCAAGAATTTCTCCAGACCCCGTCTCCCCAAGCTGTGTAAGATAGAGAAGACACCCCCTCCCCCAAAGAGGGCTCGGCAGGCCGGAAGCCGGAGTATGGAGCATAGATGGAGTTCAAGTATTTAGGGCTTCCCCACCACATCCCCGGATTACAGTGAGCCCCTGGGGATTCACCTCACACTTAGGTCCTCCAGCCACTGGGCTGGAGCCAGTGGTGATTCAGAGAGGGGGTGGGGGGAAGGAGTAGGGGAGCCCAGGCTCAGAGGTCCTGCTGGACACTGAAGACTGCTTTGCTCTGACCCTGATCCTGAGCTTGACCCCAACCCCAGCCCTAGCCTAGATCCCTGAGAGTCTAACCACAAAGGCAATTCGCAGCGGGAAACGGGACCTTGGCACCCCCTCCCAGCCGGCCTGGCCCTGGGAGCCACGCTGAGTCCACACTGGACACGGGGAGGACCGCTGAGCTTCGCAGACGATGGAAGGAGGGTGTCTCCGGGGCACTGCACAAAGCTAACACCATGGAACCAGAGCCCGGCCTCTCATCGCTCAGGTTCTGACTCCCCACTGCCCAGTACACTGGGTTAAAGGGGTCCCCGATAGCTGAGGAAGGAAGCTATAGCCCCCTTGGACAGGATGGAGGCCCCGAGGGGTCAGCACCATGCAATGTTGGGGCTGCTGTGCAACCTGAACAGCCCCCCAGGAAAGAGCCCCCAAGGCTGGGTGCTCACTTGCTAAAGCTTCTGTACTCTTGGGGTGGGGGAGAACCCCTGCAGGGGAGGGGAAGGGGAGAAGTTTGGTTTGAAATGCAAGCAGATGTCTTAGCTGGGACCCCCACAGGGCCCCCCAGAAGTCATGAAGACTTGAAGAATCTTCGTACCACGTACTGGCCCACCATGACCAAGGTGAAGACTGTAACCACTGACCAGATGGGACGGAAGGTTCCTGCCCAGTCCAGGGCTGCCACCTGCCGGGGGAGACAGGGCAATCACAAACAGGCCGGCGCCCTGGGGACCAGGGCAGCCCCAGCTTGCAGGGCGGACACCGCAGCCCTTGGCCACTCACCCAGCCGCCTTTCTCCACAATCCACCGGACCACGTTTAACCGCAGCATGCTGTCAACCACCAGCCTGGTCACCTTGCCCAGGAAGCCAGACAGGCCGTGCTGCTGGTAGACGTGCAGGGCCAGGCGATAGCCGAAGGCCAGGAGAGCCACCACGCGGCCCCAGGTGGGACCGGGCTTAAACAGGCTGCAAGCAGCACCCGGAAGTCAGTGGAGAGTCCCGGGGCAGGGGGCCGTCAACCCACCCCGCCCCGGGACCCCTCCCTGAGTTGGAGAGCTGCAGGGCGGGCGGCGGCGGCTGCCCTGGCCTGGCCTTGGCTCAGGAAGAGCTGCGGTCTCTGTGAAAGAAGAAAAAGCTCCGGGACAAACAAGCGGGGGGCTGCTGCAGGTGTCCCCAGGGCTGCGGACGAAGGGCACAGAGAGGGCAGAGGAAGCGGGGAGATTACCTGTGGGTGCTGCTGCTGGCCTGGCAGCCCGAGAGACAGCAGAGAGGAAAGGACAGAAGAGATTAGGACAGGTCCCAGGGCGGGCAGCGCGGGGCGTTCAGCGTGGAGCAGATTCTGAATCTGTGGCTCTGCCTCCGCCTCCACCTGCAAACCTCCCCGACCCTGACGGCCTCGCTCGGTGCAGACGTGCCTGCCTCAGCGTGGAAAGCACCCTGGCTCTCTGTCTGGCTCCAAAGGCCAGCGGGGCCCAGCAGCAGGCGGCCAGGCAGGGGTGGGAGCCAGGCACCTGGTCTCTGCCCTCAGTCCTCCAAGTGCCCTGTCCCAGCACCCGGAGCGGCCCTGCCTCTTTCCCGCTGGGCCCTGGGGTCACCCTCACCCCTGGTCTCCCCAGCCAAGGCTGTGGAGTCAGAGCTC
The DNA here is from genome assembly GCA_004027455.1 of Hydrochoerus hydrochaeris. NCBI lineage: Eukaryota > Metazoa > Chordata > Mammalia > Rodentia > Hydrochaeridae > Hydrochoerus > Hydrochoerus hydrochaeris. Next base: position 26,189 of record PVLA01011146.1, read on the forward strand.
CTCAGAGCCTGGCGCTGACGGATGGGGAGGGTGAGGCTGGGAACGTGCCACTGTGTGGCCAGCGGGCGGCAATGGGACAGCAGGACAGCCCTGCGTGGCCGGCCAGGTACCTGCAGGCGATCTTGTAGAAGAGGTCCGGGGCGTTGTCCGCCGTGGGCTGCAGCTGCCGTAGCATGGTCTCAATGTCGCTGCCATAACGCCGGTTGATGTCGTCTCCAATGATGGCCAGCTGGCAGCCCACCTGGGTCAGGGTGCTGGCACCGGAGGCAGTGGGTGAGCAGCCGGCAGGGCCTGGGTTCCTGGCAGGGGCCACTGGGGTGTGCCCAAGGCACCCTGGCCCTATGTACCCCCCCCGGGTGTGTCCCTGACAGCGTCCTCAGAGGACCCCAGGTGAGCTGCTGTCCCTATGGGCCAGGCCAAGGCTCACCTGCCCTGTTCTGGGGACAGGGTGTCCATCTCGGGGTCATCTGCTCTGTCCTGCTGGTGGCGGTGGTACATGTAGCTTTGGAAAACCTCCTCGGTGTCCCGGGCCACCTGCTGCTCTGGAGGTCAAAGCTGGGGGTCAGCAAAGGAGTGCTGGACCCCAGCAGCCTGGGCTTTGTGGGTGAATCACACCTTGCTCTCTCCAGGCCACTGCTGCCCTCACCATGGCAAAAAAGTCCCCGAGCAGACACCTGGTGCTCCGTGGGGGGGGGGAGGGTGTCTCAGGACAGGGTGGCTCAGCGGTGCCAAGGTGCACGCCCAGGTGCATCAGGCCACCAGCCCTGAGGGCTTGGGGACACAGGAGACAAACTGTGAAACTGTAGCCCCGGGCTTGGAAAGTCACTCAGGGATAGCGACAGACCTGGGACCGGAAGCCCAAGGCCAAGGAGGAGAGAGCCCTCAGGGTGCTGTGAGCCAGGGTCTCCGGATGCCCCCCAAAGCGGCAGAGGGCCGCAGACTCGCTTCCTCCTGGGTCACAGCAATGGCGCCCCGTTCTGGGGACCCGAGGGTGACAGAGCCGCTCACTTCCTCCCAGGCAGGTAGGGATACCTCTCCTTCCCTTCCTCCTCCACACCCCAGCCTCTGCCCTGCCCAGCTCCCAGCTCTGCCCAGGTTCCCGCCCATCAGGGCCCAGCAGGCCGCGGGCCCTGGGCGGAGACACCTGGCTCCTTCTCCCAGGCCCGAAGGGAGGCCGAGCGGGCTGGCACAGCAGGGAGGGTGGGCAGGAAGAGCGTACCCGCCTCAGACAGCGGGGAGGCCTCTCCGCAGCCCTCCCCGAGAGGATCCGGGCCCTGGTCCGATGCCATCCTTCAGGTCTGAGTGGGTGACAGTGGCAGCCTGTGGGTGGGGTGAAAAAGCCTGATGGGGGTAGACAGGAGCTGCTGGGTGGGTCCCCAGAAAGGCTGCTGTGGCCACACAGGAGGGGTCCCCATTCCCAGAAAGCCCCCACTACCTCCCGAGCCCAGGAACCTGTGGGTCCCAGCAGCAAAGCAACAGTGGACAGACTGGCGCACTCGCCGTGCCCAGCGGCAGCCTGGTCCCCGGGAGGGCACGGGGCAGCCTGGCCCTGCCCCTGGTCGTGCCGGGTGAGCCGCTCCTGGGGCCTCCCGGGCGCTCTTGGCACCACAGCCTCGAGCTCGCCAGCTCTCTGCCAGATGGCTGCGATGGCCCGTGAAGGCCCAGGAAGGCCCCTTCCCCTCAGCGGGCGGCTGCCCGGAGCAGACCCGCCCCCAGCATGGCTCACTGGCCCCCACACCCTGGCTGCGGCTCTGTCTGTGAATCTCCTACCATTAACAGCTCTCTGGGTTTTTGCAGACAGTGTCTTGTTATGTACCCAAAACTGGCCTCAAACTCATGATCCTCCTGCCTCAGCTAGTGTTACAGGGATTACAGGTGAGCATCACCACACTCAGCACCGTCTTTTGTGACAGGGTCTCACTACCTAATCCAGCCATACATTGAACTCACAAACTGGTGACCCTCCTGCCTCAGCCTCCCTAGTGCTGGCATTATAGACTTGTACCAGTTCACCCAGGAGCTGAATTGAGCAAAGCCCCTCACACTCCCCTCACTGGCAGAAAGTGAGACGTTAAGGAAGGGGCACTCGCTGAGGCCCGTGGGCAGCCCGGAAGGGTCAGGTCCTGCGTGTGACAAGTCCCACACTCCACGGCCTTTGCTGCAGCCCGCTCCTGCCTCCCACCGCGCCACACACCTGCTCCTGTCCCTGGCCACTCTGACCCCTCTGCCCAGCCCCGGCCTCCGCCGACGTCCGTCCGGAGGAGCATTTCCTCATGTCCGCCTTTCAGTTTCAGTTTGTGCCCCATTCTGGAGCCCTGTTTCTTCCCCTCTTCCCCGGCAGGCACCTCCATCACCGGCAGGAACTGCCCCTCCTCGCCCGTGCCGAGAGCCCAGCATCGCGCCGGCCCCCCCCCCCCGCTCCCCTGGCCTGGCCCGAGCCCACCCACCCTCTTTCCGGAGTGGCCAGGAGCTGCCACATGGGCTCAGTCCTCCCCGGGGGCCAGGGCCAGGACCAGGACCAGGGTCAGGGCAGGCTCTTCTCCCCTCCCAGTTGGCCCCTGGCCCAGCCCCCTCACCCCAGCAGCGCCCCCCTGGTCTCCCGGATGCAGGGGCCCCAGGATGGCAGGGCTGTGAGGTGCTGCCGGCATCCCTGGCTCCCTCAGGGCTCCCCAAGAGGGAGCAAGCAGAGCCTCAAAACGGTCCCGTCCCCCCATCCTGTCCTCTCCTCTGGAGCCGTGACCCCAGCCCCAGGCAGCGCTGGGAAGGTGCTGCTCCACCCTTGACCTTGGCTCTGACCTCTGCTCCTGTCCCCCCAGATTCTCAAGGACTGGGTCCCAGGCATCCAGGGCCACCCAGAGCTGGAGAGAGAGGACACTGTCTTGAGGTGGTCCCACCCGGACCCCTGAAGTGCCCCATGGCTGACCCGCCAGGACACACCCCGAACTCTGGGCTCCCCCACCGGCTGGCTTCCGGGGGGCTCTCACTCCCTGCCCAAGGCCGGGCTGCTGGTGTAGGGGACTTGGGGGGCTCTGCTGCTCACCTGTCGGGGCCCCAGCTGGCCCAATGGCTCTGCAGGGCCGAGGTCCAAGCTCCCCAGGCAAGTGCTGGGCCCGGCTTCCCGGAACCGGCTTCCGTCAGAGCATTCCCGAGGCTGGATGCCACCTCCCGTCCCCCGAGAGGGACCGTGCAGCTGCTGGGATCCTAGAGGTGCCCGCCGTGGCCGCACTCAGCTCCCTCTAGAGGAAGTCGCCCGCGGCGGCCGGATGCAGAGGGCCGGGCGGGAGCCCCCCCCCCAGCTGCTCTTCCTCCGGTTCTCAAGTCTTCATTGGCTTTTCCTCTCCGGCCTGGGATTGGGCCCAGGGCCTTGTCGGCCTGCCTCCCCGCCCTCCTCCGTTGCCGTGCTCAGGGTGACCGGACCTGTAATCCTCCTGCCTCAGCTTCTCAGAGTGCTGGGGCTCCAGGGGTGCACACCACGCCCGGTGCCACCCTCACCTTGACCTTTCTCCTAGTACGGACTGATGAAAAGCCCAGACTTTGAACTTAAACGTTTGAACACTCCCCAGGAGACATTGTCCCGGGTGCCTCAGTCTCCACCCTTGGACACAGGTGCCAGCGGCCGGGCCCATTTTACAGGGACCCTCATCAGATCTGCAGATGTCGGCCAACAGCAAATCCAAATCGGGACACGGCCTGTAATTCACGCCCCACATGTGGGCACCAGGGCGCTCCCTGGAGACCTGCGCCTGGCCAAGAGCAGAGATGAAGGCTGGGGGCTGTGCCACCTCCCTGTCCCCGGCCCCACTTCCCCCTTGCCTTCTAGAAGTTTCTGACCACACTTGGACTTTGACAGCACCTCCTGGTCTTGAGCCATTGGTCCTGGGACGCCCCACGGCCGGGGCCCCTGGGTCAGGTCAGGGTTGGGGTGCCCCTTCTGTGTTCTGCTTTTCCAGCTGCCTTGGTGGATAGCCAAGGTGGCCGGGGCAGGAGGGATGGGGACACAGGCCGGGGGACCCAGGGAATTCCTGAGGCTCCTGCACAGGAGGTAAAGCAGAGACGCCTGCAGTTGTGGGGAGGGGTCTCTGCAGCCCCCAGCTGACTAGCTCTGGAACTTGGGGCTGCTTTGCCTGGGCCCTGGAGACGGCAGAGCTGGGGAGGCAGAGATGGACCTCCTTCCCCCAAGGGACAGCGGAGTCACACTGCTGGGTTCAAATCCTGCCTCTGCCATGCTCTGCCCCTCTGCCTCAGTTTCCTCATCTGTCAAGCGCAAGTGAGATAGTGCCTGTCACGCAGGGCAGCTGGGAGGGTTGACTGGGATGCGCTCTGCCAGGCGCCAGGAACTGGGGCTGGCACGCGGTAGGCACTGGGTGAAGATGCAGGGCAAGCCAGACGCAGGGCCCATGCCTGTAATCCCAGCGTTCTGGGAGGCTGAGGCAGGGGGATCGAAGGTTTTCCTGGGCAACTTAGTGAGATCCTGTCTCAAAATAAACAATAAAAAGCGGGGTTGCAGACTCAGCCCAGTGGGAAGGTTCCTGGGCTCAGGCCCCGGTTCTGCTGAAAAAGACTGAGAACCCCACATGACCATGGCCCTCCAGCTCCACCTCGCCCCAGGTGCCTGCCCCTGGAGGCCCTGACTCTCCCCAGCCGCCACAGGGGACCCCTGGATCCGCTGTGGACAAGCTCTGCTGGGCGGGGACAGACCCCCCTCCACCTAGGTGCCGAGTACCTACCTGGCTTGGGCCTATGGAAGCAGCGCCCTCTACTGCGCTTTCGGGAGCTGCTGCTTGTCCTCGGGGTCCCACCCTCCTCACTTCCTGCCCACGGAGCCCATCTCCCCAGCCCTGCGGCCCCGCGCCCCGGAAGCCCCGGCTGGGCGAGCGGCTCAGCGGTGCAACATCAGCATTGGCCACCAGGTGGCGCCAGAGGACCTGCGATGACCGCCGCGCGGGGCCGCTGGGTCCTCCTCCCTCAGGCTGAGGGGCGGGGGGTGGGATGGGGGGCTGCAGCGTCTCGCCCGCCCCGCCCCTCCCTCCCCGTCCCCCTCCCCTCCCCTCCCGCCCCGCCCCCCGCCCCTCCCCTCCCGGGGTGCCTGGCTGTGACTGAGCCCTGGCGGGTCCCCGCTCCCAGTGTGGCCCAGACGGGAAGCGCAGTGCCTCGCGGTGCCCGACCTTAGCGGGTGTGGAGTCCTGGGTTCAGTCCGCAGCACCAAAGTAAAACGAACCGCTGTCGACACTCACGCAGCGGCTTCCGCGCCGACCCCTCTGTGAGCGTCACCCCCACTCCAGTGCGGGAAGCCGTGCGCAGAGACGCTCCCGTGGTGCCCCAGGTTGCACAGCGGCGGGGGGGGGGGTGCGGTAACCCCCGCTCCCGCTCTGAAGCCGGCGGCGGTGGGATCCTTTCCTGGGAAGGTGGTGCCCGCCCCGCTCAGGGTCAGGGAAGAAAGGGCCATAGCTGGGCCGCTAGGAGGCTGGGACCCCCCACCCCGTACTTAGCAGGAGCCTGTCAAAATAAAATGCGTAAAAATTTGGTTCATATGTAAAGGTTCAATCCCTAATTTGGCGATAACAACAACAGAAAGAACGAAGGAGAAGAAAAGAAAAGAATAAAGGAGAAAAGCTTTGCTGGATCGGAGCAGAGGTCTCAGATCTGAGACACAGCTTTTTTTTTTTTTTTTGGTCTGATTGACAAAAATTTTTGTTTGATTTTACAGTTCCGGGGATTAAACCCAGGGCCTTTACCCTGAGCCAGGCCCCCACCCAGCGCTTCTTTAATCTGCATTTTGAGACAGGATTGTACTAAGTCTCTTATTTGCCCAGGCTGAGCTTCACCTTACAGCCCTCCTGCCTCAGCCTCCCGAAGTGCCAGGATTTGACACAAACCTGCCACCCCATCTGACCAATGGGAAGAGGTTAGGGAAACAGATGCCACTCTCCTGTTCCGAGGGCCCTCAGCAGGGTGCTAGGCTGTGACCCTGCCTTCTCATTCTGTGGGAACATAGGAATAGTGCCTCAGTTTCCCCCGTGTTCCTGCCACAGCACAGCCATGACTGTGGAGGTGGGCCATGCATCCCCTCCCACCAGGCCGTCACTGGTCCCCTGTCCTGCCACTTCCGATGCCATCTGCCCTCAACCGGAGCCCTAGGCCGGGCCCTGGCACCGGGAGTCCCCACGGACTTGCTGCCTAGAGAATCCACAGAAGCAGGGAAGTGAGGAGCTTGCTTGATGTGGCCAGGGACCCAGCACCTGGCGCCCTTGGGGTCCTCCTTTCTTTTCTTTAATTAAATGATTCATTAATTTGGGTTCTGAGACAGGGTCTCCCTATGCAGTTCGGCTGGCCTTGAACTCGCTCTGTAGCTCAAGCTGACCTGGAATTCACAGCAGTCCTCCTGCCTCGGCCTCCCAAGTGCGGGGATTACAGGCTTGTGCCAACACGCCCGGCTCACCCTTTTGTTTTTTGTGGAGACTCTGAACATCACTGACCGAATCACTTCCCACTGGTGACCAATCGTCCATCACCTCCTCTCCCCTGCACGTGGCGTGGGAGGCTGGCTAGACCACCTCAGCGCTCTGCTCCCACCTGGGAATCCCAGGGGCCCGGAGACACTGGGCTTTGCGGACTGAAGGATGGGAGGGGAGCAGGGGGAGACCAGAGCCACGTCTCACAATTCCCAGTGGGTGCTGCCTCTCTGACTCGGGAATTGGGGTTGGAGAGGCCTCTGGCAGATGGAGCGCGGGCTCTGGCCAGTGGGCAGGGGAGGGGGGCCAGAGACCCCAAGAGGCAGCGGGCACAGGTGAGGCTGGGCCGGGGGCTGCCCTCCTTGGGCCGGGGCACTGCCTGGGCATGGTCCGTAGGCCCAACCTTTCAGGGCTCAGGACCCTGGTGCATGCACAGTCACTCACGCACGCGCGCGTGCACACACACGCACACACACGGTCTCCCGCGGTCGTTTCTCCACCCACATCACGACCCCTCTTTCTCTTCTTTTGTTTTTTAGCGGTGCTAGGATGGAGCTTTTGCCCTGAGCTGCGCGCCAGACCAGACCCTGCCCTCTTTCTAAAACAAATTTTGAGACAGGGTCTGGCCAAGTTCCTAAGTGGCCCAGGCGCTGCCATCACGGCATGCACTGCCCGTTTGTAAACCTTCCTGGTGCAGGTGGCCTGCTGGGTGGCTCTGGGCAGGTCCTTGCCCTCCTTGAGCCTGTGCCACCCGCAGTCTCCAGTGCAGCGAGGGTGTCCCTTCGCTCTGCGGTCATGGCCACACCCCCGTGGGCTCTGGGTGCTGCAGGACCCCGGGGCTCCCGCTCCGGGCTCCGCCTCCACCCACCTTGCAGGCACCCAGGGGCCTCCTCAGCCTGATGTCCCACAGCTGTTGTCACAGAGGGACTGAGCCCGGGGTTTAGTGACCTCAGCCTCCAGCAGGGCCCCTGCTCCTGCTACGGCCTAACCAGCAAGTGCCTCTGAACCTCAGTTTCTCTCCCATGAAGGGGCGATGGGGGTGGGCCAAGAGGCTGGGCCCACTGATTGTTGGGGGCCTGTAGTGTTGGGTGATGCACGGTATGCCTCACAGGCCTGGGGTGACTGCAGGAGACACACAGCTGCTGGTCTGCCCCACACAGAGTCACAGGAACCCCATGTCCCCTCAGCCCTAATTCCACAAGCCCTGGCTCTAGGCAGGGCCCCACTTTTGGCTTTTCACGCTAGGGGCGCTGACCTCAGGGTCTGTCCTCACCCTCCGAAACACTGAGCCATGGGGACCTGAGGAGCTATGTGGGCCCTGGGGAGTCGGGTGAGGGGGAGCCCCGACCTCACCATCCCCATTGGCTCCTCTGCTCCCGGGGACACCAGGCTGAGAGGAAGTGCTGGGGCCCCGAGGGAGGGACCCTTGGGTTGGTGTCATGGCGGTGCCTGACCCCTAGGTCAGAGAGAGGGGTCCCCACTCCATGGGCTCAGCGGCTCAGCCCATGGACAGGAAGACTCAGGGTGCAGAGGAAACGAGAGCCCCCCAAGGCTGGGGCCTTCACTTCACCTGTTCGCCCCCTTGCACTCCTTGAGGAGGCAGAGGACAGACTCCTACCCCAGACCCCAACCCCACAGGGGTCACTGGGAGGGGCCCTGGGACCTGGTCTTGGCTGCAGGGAGGGGGTGCAGCAGGGCAGAGCAGGGAGTCAGCTCAGCGGCCTGGGGTGCACGAGAGGCTGTGGCCGCCCAGGGAGGATCCGGGAATTCTCCAGCAGGAAGTTCCTGCCCACCGGCCCGGGGACAAAGCCAGGAAAGAGGCCTGGGCCGGTGCGGCCTCCTCGGAGCACAGGCAGGAGGGTTCGCAGCCGGGGGCTGCTCGGGGCTGGGCGCCGGGGGTCCCGGCAGCGAGGACGGGGGCACGGCGTGGCCTCGGGAGGGACCCCGACATCCGGGACGCCGGGCGGCGGGGTACAGGGCAGAGGCGGCCGGGGCGCTGCGGGGCGACGGCAGGAGGCGCTGTGGACCCCGTTGCTCCCCTCGGCCTGGGCCGAGCCCGGTTCAGCCTCAGCGCGCGCGCGGTGGCCCCGACCCGTGACCGCGGCTGCCGCCCGCCAGGTGCCGGGGCCGGAGGGGACCGGGCGCGGCCGGGGCTGGGCAGAACCGGGCCGGCGCGGGCCTGCTCCTCGCCTCCCGGGTGGCCCCGGGGGTCCCGGCTCCTGCCCGGGGGTCCCGGCTGGGAGGGGCCCGGGCGCGCGGAGGGCAGCGGGCAGCCTGGCTGGACAGCGCCGGCCGTGGGCACCACGCCCGCTGCGGGGGAGGGGGGCGGGGGGCGCCCAGGGGCCCAGGGGCGCGTCCCCTTGGATGCTGCAAAGGGCCAGCTGGGTGGCAGCGGCCCAGCCCGGGCATGAGGCTGGGTCATTAGGACAGCGCTTTTCCTGTCGGTCGTTCTCTCGGTTTCTTCCTTCTCGCTCTGTCTCTCTCATATTGAAGATGCACCTAGATTCATCTCTTTTCTTTTCTTTTCAGACAGGGTCTGGATAAATTGTTACATCGCCCAGGCTGGGATTGAATTTGAGCTCTTCCTGCTTCTGCCTCCCAGAGTGCTGGGATTACAAGGCTGTTCCACACCTGCCTTTCTTTTGTGTTTTTGTACCCTTAAGTCTCTTACCCTTGGACATGTAGCTCTACGAAGGAAGCGGGGGAAAGCTAGGTGCGGCAGTGCACGCCTGTAATCCCAGCACCCAGGAGGCTGAGGCAGGAGAATTGCTTTGAGTTCAAGGCCACCCTGAGCAGAGTCCAAGGTGAGCCTGCCCACCTCAGCGACAGCAGGGGCCCTTTGTGGACCCCTAGCCATGGGGATGGGGCTCCAGGCCCTGTCTGTTCTGTGGCAGGGGAGGCAGCGCTGCCTGTATTGTGGCCGCTGGGGAATGGGTGAAGAGCCAGGGACCCTGCTGCACCCCATCCGCCCGCTCGCATGCAAGCCCCGAGCCGCCGTGCAGTGACGTCCAGGTTTGTGACGTGGGTGAGCTGCAGGCTGCCTGTGCAGCTGAGCAGAGAGCCGCTGGGCTCTTCCATCCCTGACCACCAAAGCTGGCCAGGGTACTGCACCTCGAAATCTCAGCGACTTGGGAAGCTGAGGCAGGAGGATCGCATGTCCAGTGAAAGCCGGGGAGATGGTCTCAGAATAACATTTTGGGTTTTTTGCTCTTTTTCTTTTTTTCCTGAGACAGGGTCTCATCACATAGCCCAGGCTGGCCTTGAACTTGTGGCTTGTGGCAATCCTCCTGTCTCAGCCCCGAGTGCTGGAATTACAGCTGTAAGAGGCTGGGGGTGTAAGTGGTAGAGCTGTTTCCTAGCATGTGGAAGGGCCCAGGCTCACACCTCTGGTACCTCAACAAAACGAAACAAAGTGAGACAAGAGAAAGAAGGAAAGCAAACACGCAAGCCAGCTGCCTGGCTTATTTGGCTCCCAGAACACTCTCAGAATCCAGGGAACAAAAATTTATTAAGCCTCTACTTCAGCCCACATAAAAAATCCACTTGGGGGCAGTTTCAGCAACTGCTAACCAGAAACAATAAGCAGGCACTGTGTCGGGGGGCTGGTGGAGAGGGAGCTGGTGGTAGGACAGGGGCCACAGGGCCACTGAAGCAGAGGGGTGGTGAGGTCCAGAGGCTGGCAGGACCTGGGACCTGGCAGCATCAGTAGCTGGAAGGGCAGGTGCAAAGATCCTGGGGCAGGAGTAGCCAGGGAGGGGGAAGGATGGAGGGGAAGCCAGTGGGTGCTCTTTGTTGACCAGGGGTTTGGGGTTACTTTCATCAGTGTGGGGTGAGCTGGTTTATGTTTTTAAAGGCTTCTTCAGCGGCCTGACCTGCCTCCTTGCTGTGCTGCTCAAAGAGCTGGTGTCTGGGCCCATGTGTCCTGCCAGGGCAGCCTGGGCAGGGTGGATCAGGCCGTGGGCGGCCAGGTCTCGAGTGGGCAGCATAGGAGAGGGCAGGGTGGGGCGTGTGGCGCTTGGGTACCTCCCTGCCCTGCCCTGGCGTTGGTCACGCTCTGGCCTACGCTTGGGTCACTGGCTCTTTGGGCAGTCACAGCCAGGAGGCGGGTCAGGCCACTAAAAGAGCCTGGGTCCAGGTGGCTGGGTGACAGGAAGGTGCAGAGGGGTCCAGTGGCTGTCTGCCAGCCAGCCTCCGGCCCAGCTTCCCGAGTGAGGAATCGCAGGCGTGCGCCACCCGGCCTGGTCCCAGAGCTGTTTCTGCTGATGGGCACTCAGCACGCTCCCGCCTGGCCAGGCCAGGCCGGGACCCCAGCCCCTGCCCCGTGCCCACCTGCAGGTGGCACAGGGCAGGGTGAGGGATGGGCACCTGGCTCTCAGGCTCTACTCTTGGAATACGGCCTCAGAGGCTGGCCTAGGCCCCTTGTTGGCCTGCAAGGCTGTAAACTGCACAGGAAAGAGCCCCGCCCTGAGCTACCACCCGGGCCGGCTGTGGAACACCGTCTCTCCAGGCGCCGGGGTGCACACCCGTAATCCCAGCTGCTCGGGAGGCTGAGACACGAGGGTGGCAAGTTCCATGTCACGGTGGACAACTTAGCAAGACCCTACCTCGAACAAAGGGGGGATGAGTTTTTACTGCTCTCCCTCCCCACTGTCAGTACAGGGGATCAAACCCAGGGCTTCTGCACTGAGCTACATCCCCTGATTTTTTAATTTTTTAAATTTTGAGCCAGGGCCTCACTCAGTGAACTAGGTGGGGGCTACACTTGCAATCCTCCTGCCTCAGCCTCCCAGAATGCTGGGATCCAGGCCAGTGCCCCTGCTGTTCCTCCTTCAGAATCCTCCGTGGGACCCCTGCCTTGTGCAGCCTCCGCTGCTCCCCGGCCTGCCCCGGACGGACCTGGAGGGCCAAGTACACTCCAGGTCTCTCCCGGAGTGGCTGTGTGTGGAGAAAGGGCAGGATGACGGCAGTGCTGCCCAGGAGAAGGAGCCACCCAGCCTGGGTGTGTTGGAGGCCATGGGGGTGGGGAGCAGGCCTGGACTGGTGGCCTTGGCAACTGGGCACCCTGCGCTTTGTGGTCCTGGTTTCACTGGGAGGAGGGAGCGGGGCCGGGAAGGGCGGCCTGCTGTCCTTCAGCACCGCTGATCCGATCCGGGGAGAGGTGGAGTGGGCAGGGGAGGAGCGGAAGCCGCAGGTGCAGGGTGGGGAGGCGACAGGGAAGCTCTTCCCCTGACTGACACTCAGGACAGTGTTCGCTGGAGCTTCGGTTCTACCTGGGAAGACTCGGAGGACAGAGGACTCGAAGAACTGGCTCGGAAAGCGGCGGGATGAGTCGAGGTGCACGGAATAGAACGCAGGAATTTTGGGGGTTCACAGTGACACGCTTTCACTGGAAGAGATTTTAAAGGCAGAAGCACCCCCCTGGCAGTGTGCTCGCCCCGCGTGTCCATCGGATGGAAAAGGAGCAGCACTGAGCTTCTGGAAAGCACCAGGCTGGACCGTGGTGGGGACCGAAGCCCTGGGAGCCCTGCCCAGCCTGGCCGCGGTCAGGCAGAGGACATTGCTGTCCCTGCGCTCAGCAGCTCTCCATGGACTCTGCTGGGCCCTGTGCCGGTCCTGCCGGGGTGTCCAGGAGGGACGCGGGCCATGGGCATCCCCCATCGTCGAGGCCAACTTGATTCCGCCCAAGTCTCCTGCTTCCCTGGCCCAGCCCCAGCGGCTCACTCTAGGCTGCTGGGTTTGTCCCTCTAGGACTTTTTTTTTTTTGAGAGAATCTTGCTATGGAACCTAGGCTGCCTTCAAACACGTAGAAATCCTCCTGCCTCAGTCTCCAGAGCCCTGGACTTACAGGCGTGCGCCACCACGCCCAGCTTGCCCTGGAGATGGAACCCAGGACCTCCTCCCTGGACTGCATCCTCAGCCCTGGAGATGGAACCCAGGACCTCCTCCCTGGACTGCATCCTCAGCCCTGGAGATGGAACCCAGGACCTCCTCCCTGGACTGCATCCTCAGCCCATTTTTAGTTTTATCTTAAAACGGAGTCATGCTGTTTGTGGTGGCTCACGCCTGTAATCCCAGTACTCGGGAGGCTGAGGCAGGAGGAACGTTGCGAGTTCCACACCAGCCTGGGCTACAAAGTGAGCTCAAGGCCAGCCTGAACTGCATGGCGAGACCCTGCCTCAAAAAGGCAAAAAAAAAAAAAAAAAAAAAATCCAGGGTCTCGCTAAGTTGCTTGGCCTCCCAGGCTGGGCTCCAGCTTTTCATCTTCCTGCCTCAGCCTCTCAAGAGTGCTGAGGTCGCACGCACCGCCACAGCCTCTGGGTCCCGGCTGACACTTTGGTCCCGGCATCTGGGGGAGGGGGCTGCACCCCACTGGCCTCAGTGAGGCTGTTCTGTTCTGTTCTGTTCCAATCACACAGCCGGAGCTGGGGGCGTGAGAGGAGGAGGCCAGCACAGTCCATCTGGCCAGCGGCCTTTCCCACTGCCCGGGACAAGGGCCCAGTGTCTGCCGGGTCCGCCAAACAGCAGGCTTTTCTCTCCTGCCTGCTTCTCAGCCGTGACCCCTTCCTGCCCTGGGAAGGTCACAGGGGATACTCACCCCCAGGCCTGACCTCTCCCTTCCCAGGGGTCCAGAGGTGCCATCAACCCTGGGCAGGAGTGGGACCCTGATGGTGGGTGAACCCCCACATCTGGGCTGCCCTGGGCCAGCCTGGTGCCCAGGGCCCCAGTCCTGCCAAGGTGGGTGTGGGGCTCGGGCAGGAGGCCAGGCCGGGGCCAGGTAGGTGGACCTGACGTCACCTTTCATTTGCAGACAAAGCCAGGCCTGGCCCTGCCCTGCCCCGGGGACGTTCCGCCTGCCCTGCTCCCCCATACCTGGTGCCCACTGTCTGCTGGGCAGGTGAGGTGCGGCCTGGCACCCATGCAGATCCAGGGAGGGAGCGGGTGGCCGGTGCACCCTCCTGGCGTGGGGCCTAGAGGCGCCAAAGCTATGGGCAGCCTCCCAGACCCGTCCTGCCCCTCTGCGGCCCTCCCTGCCCCTCTGCGGCCCAGCGCTGGGGATGGGGCCTGCAGTCAGCCTGGCATCCATGTGGCCACTGTCCCCGCCCTCCTGGCCCGAGGGTGTGGCCGGCGTGAGGTGACTGCTCATTCAGCCGTGGAGGAAACTGGAGTCTGACTCAGCCGCCTGATCCCCCTCTTTCCCCCAGGCCTGTGTAAGCCGGGAGTCTCAGGCCAGCCCGGGGCCAGATCCTCATTTTCTTAGTCCAGAGTGCTGGCTGCACCTCTGCGGGGTGGTCGCTCCTCTCAGGGCCCCTCGGGGCACATGGGGCCCATTTCCTGCCAGGACCTGGCAGCTACAGGGAAGCTGAGGCCTGGGCAGGCTGGCAGCTCGCCTGTCTACCCAGGGAGTGCTGGAGTGATCCTGCTATAGGACTTGCTTTTTCATGTTTTTGTTTGTGATTTTTTTGGTACCAGAAATTGAACTCAGGACCTTGCGCTTGCCAGGAAGGCGCTTTGTTTTGTTTTGAAGCACGGTCTCACTTGGGAGCCTGGACTGGCCTCGAACTCAGCCATCCTCCTGCCTCAGCCTCCTGAGTGCTGGGATCACAGGCCAGCGCCACACGCCCCAAGCTGGGCTTCTTTCTTGATTCTTGGGGCCAGGTCAGGGGGCTGGGCTGCGGTCCCTCTGTCTCTAACGTGCAGCAGCTGTCCCCAGGGCCGTCGGGTCCTGGAGACTGTGAGTGAGAGTGCGTGTCTGTGTGCGCCCGAGTCCCAGGGTGCAGGTGCAGGTGGGCGTGCGGGCAGGGTCCAGGGCAGCTGCCCGCACACTTGCTGCTGCCCCTGCCATGGGCCGGTTGCCCACCCAGGGCGCTGAAGCCTGGCGTAGAGGCTGTCAGGGGGTCCACAGCCCCGGCCCCATGGGCCCTGCAGCACCAGTCAGCTTCGCCCCACCCTCTTGGTTTCCGCCTGGCCCTGCTGGGACTGACCCCTGCCACCTTGGGGCTCCTCAGCCAGGGTTACGTCCTCAGCCTTTCAAACATTATTTTCATAAAATAAATGAACAAAATAAAAATAATTGCCTTTGTTTATTTTGAGATCAGTTCTCACTAAGTCCCTAAGTTGTGCAGGCTGGTCTTGAACTTGTGGTCCTCCTGCCTCAGCCTCCCGAGTGCTGGGATTACAGCTGTATGCCACCAGGCCCAGTTCACAGCAGGGATTTCCAGGCTTTGGATAGGTGCCCTCAATAAAGAGCCGCACTGTGACCCAGAACGCACGAGACACACACCTGAGATGGACGACTTTCTCCTTAACAGTTACCCTGAGGGAGCTGTGCATGGGGAGGGGCAGCCCGGTAATCCTAGCCCTCAGGGAGGCTGAGGCAGGAGGATTGCAAGTTTGAGCCTAGTTTGGGCAATATATTGATTTAGCAAGGCCATGCTTATAAATAAATAGATAACTAAGTGGGCTGGGGGCGGAGCTCACTTTGAAGGGCTTTGGTTCAATCTCCAGTATGAAAGAGAAAGACAAAGAAAAAGAGAGAGAGCCACCCTGATGATGTTTTCTAATCAATTTTGAGTTTTTTAAAAAACGTGAGTTTTACTCTGGGCCTGCGTCGTGGTGCCCTAGCGACACAGAATGGGCGGAAACATCGCTGACCTCGGCCTTCTCAGCTGGCCTCGAGACCCACCCGTGGGCTGCAGGCAGCGGGGCGGCTGTTGAAGGGTGCACCAGCACCCTCAGTGGACTGTGACGGTTTAGTTCTTCAAAAATGCTGGTGCCTGGCGACAAGCGCAAGGTGGTGAGTTCGATCCCCGGTTCAAAAAAAAAAAAAAAAAGGTTGGAACCAAATTTTACAAAGCCCAAGTCCTTGACAAGGCCAGAGGGACAGCACGGGGTCCCTTACGTTCCTGTTTTCTCTCTCTTCGCAGCGCTGAATCTCAGGGGTGGAAGGAGACGGGCCCCGGCACAGCCGGGCAGGCGGGGCACAGGGCCCCACGCAAGCCCTGCACTGCCAGCTGCAGCCAGTGCCATCTGCTGCTCTTCAGGTGTCCACAACCACCCTGTATTTTAGGGAAGAAAACTATCTTTTAGTTTGTTTCCATTATTATGTTTGGGGGAGCTGGGATTGAACCCCGGGCCTCCATACTGAGCTATATCCACAGCCCTCTCTTATTTTTTATTCTGAGATCTCGGTAAGTCATTAAGCTGCCTGGGCTGGGTTCCAGCATGCTACCCTCCTGCCTCAGCCTCCTTTAGTGCTGGGATTCCAGCTGTGCAGCACTGTACCGCGCTTGGAGCTCTTCTTAAACTCTATTTGCCGGCCTAGGTGTGTGAGGAGCTCCGTAGAGTCCACCTGGGAGAAACAGCCTAGATTCCATCCCCGCCGCAGCGTGCGTGGTAGGAGGTGGCAGCAGTGTCCTCCTGGGGCTTCTCAGGGGCCCTGTTCCCCAACTCTGGCTCAGACATGGAGGCGAGGGGCACCAGGCTGGGGGTGGGCAGCCAAGTCCAAAGTGTGCTGATCTCCACTTCCTGGTTGTGGGACCTCACTGAGTCCCGGAGCCATCGACCTGAACCTCAGGGGCGGAAGGGGATGGAGGGCAGGCATGGCACAGATCCCCACCACCAACAGGGGCTGTGCCTCGGGGTCTGTGGGAGAATCCCAGTTAGGCCCAGGCCAGTGGCTCCGACAGAGCCTGGCACCTGGCAGGGGACAGATGCACAGCAGGCCGGCAGCAAAGGCCCAGGGGACCTAGTATTACCCCAGGCGAGGAGGGCAGGAGGAGGGGAGGCCTGGGCAGCCAGGCGGGGCCTTCCCGGGCAGCCAGGACGGAGGTTCTGGCCTAGGTCTGGGCCGCCAGGGCCTGCTGTGTGACCTCAGCGTTTGGCCTGTTTCTCCCAGCTTCCGTCACCTCTTTTTGGCAGAGCAGACTGGATAAGCTTTTCCAAATTGCAGTTTACAGCTCATTTGATACATTTTTAAACGAGCAATTTAGTGGGTTCCAACCAACAATTCAAACACCACAACTGTACCAAACAGGAGTGCGTCACAGGTCACGGACTGAGCATTGTTCGGTGGAACCATTGTTTCTCGTCTGCAGCTGAGGTGGGACCGGTTTGATATGAAACTTAATTGTTTCTGTGGGGCCCGGGAGTTGGAGGGGGACTGGACTGCACCGCCAGCCTGGGGGCGTGCTCCCGCCCACGTGGAGGGGCCGTGAGAAGCCACAACCCCGGCTGGCTCCTCCGGGCCCCCTCGCGGCTCGCGCTTCTTCCGGCTTCTGTCCCCTTCGCCCTTTCTCCCAGGGACAAACGCCCCCCAAGACCCCGGAAGTGAGGGGGCCTCCCCTGGGAGTCAGAGTGGTCGGACTGGGTGGCGATCGGCCCTCAGTGCACGAGTTCCAAAGCGCGCTAGGAAACAAGCACGGCCGCACCCGCGCGCAGAACTGAAAGTAGGCGACAGAGCCGGGCGGGCGCGGGCTTGCGCCCCAGCCTGGTGACCGCCCCGGCGCCCCTTGGACCTGTCCCGGCACCCGGGTGTGCGGTGAACTAACCACAGTGATTCCCCCCCCCCCACCTCTACTCTGTCCTTCTTGTTTTCTCTTTTCTCTTTCTTTTCCCTCCCTTAAGGGAAAGACAGAAGGAGCCAAGAGTTTTTGCAGCCAAGTCCTGGAGAGGGAGCGGCTGAACTGATTGGGAAGTTGGATCTCCGTACACAGAGAGAAAACAAAACCCACCCACTGCTTCATCCCCCCGCAGCCCCAGCGCTTTCTTGTGTACAAAGGGGAGCCTTTGCACGTGGAGAAAAATGAACCCCGATTTGCGCTGCGGAGGGGCGCGTGCATCCCCGGCGCCAGATGGCTCTCAGCTGGGGGCGCGGGGACGGCCGGTGGCCGCGGCCGGGGAGCTCCGGGTCCGCCCGCGGGACGCGGCGCGAGGGGCGCGATCGGCGCGGGGAGGCCGGGCCGGCGCACGTGGGTGCCGGCGGGCGCTGGGGGGGTGGCGGGCGTGGCGTCCCCGCCTCCCGGGCGGGATTTGCCCGAGTGCGCTGCGAGCCCCGACTTCCTGCTCGCGCTGCGCCGCAGGTAGGCGCGGACCGGCCGGGCGGGCGGCGGCGGGCGCCGAGAGGCGGGCAGCTCCGGTCCCGGACCCCGAGCCTCGCCGCGTCGTCGCCCCGCGGGGGCTGCCAGCCCGTCCGGGACGCGCGGGGCTCCGGTCCCGCCCTGGGGCGCCCGCTCCCCGCCCCGGACGCCGCGCCGCGGTCCCGCGCTCCGGGCCCCGAGGGCCGCAGCCATGAGCGAGATGTCCAGCTTCCTGCACATCGGGGACATCGTCTCCCTGTACGCCGAGGGCTCGGTCAACGGCTTTATCAGCACTTTGGGGTGAGCGAGCGCCGGGCCGGGGGCGCGGGCCGGCGGGGACCCCGAGTGCCAGCTGCGCGCGCGTCCTCGCCGGGCTCTGGACGGGGGACCGGGCCGTCCCGGCCGGGGAGCGAGGGAACGCGCTTCCCCGGGCGCGCAGAGAGGAAGTGGAGTGTTTGCTCAGGTAGCAGTCGGCGTCCCGCGGGGTTGGCACAGCCGCCCGGGCGCGGCCACCCCGGGCACCCGCGGGCGCGCGCCTGACCCCAGGGGGCCGCGACTTCCTCTGCAGGTGGCCGGGCCGGCAGGTGGGCGCCGGGCCGAGAGGCGGCCTCGGCCGGGGCCTGGACGCCTCGGCTCCGGGCGGGGCTGTGGGGTGGCCAGGCCCCGCTGCGGGATCCCCCTCGAGCTCCCCACCCTGGCGCCCTGGGGGTCCGAGGGGCTCCCTGCCCCGCCCCCCCACGGGCCGATCTTCTCAGCCTGCCCCTTCCAGGCGACCCGGCCTGGCCGCCTGCCCCGCCTCTCCCCGCCTCTCCCCGTCAATTTCCTGTGCGGCTCCTCTGGCGTCCCTGGGTCTCAGGTCCCAGGTTCTTTAGAGCCCTGAACAAACATTAATTAATTCTGGCCGCACCCCCCGGGGTCGGGGCCGGGTAAATGGGGGATCCACTCTTCTCCCTGCACAGCCTGCGGGTACCAGGAATAGGGCAGGGGCAGAGTGAGGCCGAGCCCGTTTCTCTAGGGAGGATGGGTTGGGGTCCTCGCTGGGAATCTGGTGGAGTGGCATCCTCTCTCCACCCGGCCCAGGGATGGCCCCCTCCTTTCATCCTAGTTTTTCTTTTCTTTTCTTTTCTTTTCTTTTCTTTTCTTTTCTTTTCTTTCTTATCTTTTCTTTCTGCCCTTCCTTCCATCTTTTTTTTTTTTGAGTCAGGGCCTCACTATGTCTTGAGGCTGCCCTTGGACTCATGGGAATTGTCCTGCCTCAGCCTCCCGGGTGCTGAGGTTACAGGCGTGGGCCATGGCGCCTGGCTGGGGCTGTTGGAATCCCGCTTTTAGTCCTGCTGGAAGGGGAATCCAGGCTGGCCACTCTGCAGGGGATGCTGACTGCATTCCAGCATTGCCTACGCCTTATCTCCCCAGCCTCTGGCACTCCTGTGCCTCCACATTCAGGCTCGGATTCCTGCTTCTCCCTGGGCAGAGAGGGTGCAGGCCAGGGTGAAGCAGCCTATCTTGGGGTGCCGGGGGAGGGGCACCTGTGGGGGAGGTGGCTGAACCCTGGAACCCGCTGGGGCGACCTGCTCTCCTGTTTTGGCTGGGGACTTGGGTGGAGTACATGGTGGGCACTTGTCACACACTGGGAGATTCCGCAGGAGAGAGAGCATTGAGGTTCCACTGCCCTCCCCTCAGGCCGCTGCCTGGCCTCCTCCTGGCCTGGCCCGGGCACTGCTGCTGCCCCTGGGACCCCAAACAGGTCCCGACCTCGGAGCCCGCAGCCACCCAAAGGCCCTTGTGGGCCAGGGGCCCCCACCCGGCATCTTCAGCTCTCCCTGCCGCTCAGGTCCTAGCCAGCTGCAGTTCCGGGACCGGCCCTGCTTCGGTCTCTTTACCTTTGCTCTCACACTGCTCTGCCAGGCTCCACCTGAGTAAATCTGTTCCACCCTCCTCCACTGGGCCAAGAGTGGCCCCGGCCCGGCCCCGGCCAGTGCACGGTGAACCCTTTTGCGCCTGGGCTTTCAAACTGCTCTGCATAACCATGGCTGGTGTCATTCGGACTCCTTGGGCGTCCATCCCTGTGCTGGGCCCTTTGCCAGAATGAACCCAGGAAGACTCGTCTGCTGCAGTGGCTCTGGGGACCCACGTGGTGGTGAACAGGCACCAGGGCTCCCACCTTCTTGGAACTTGGGTGTCTGAGCTCCGGCTTCCCTTCCAGCCCCGGTGGCCAGACAGACTCTGAGCCCCAGGCTCAGTCCGGCCTAGTGGACACCTGCTCTTTAGTAAATCCCAGGGTAGGGGCAGGCCCAAGGGTGACCGGCGTTTGCGCTGTCTTGTCTACAGTTTGCCAGCACTGGGAACGGAACCCAGAGCTTTCGCACTGAGCTAAGGGCCAGCCCTTTTAGCATTTTTAAATTTTGAGACGGGGTCTCATTAAGTCACTAAGTTGCCCAGACTGGGCTTGGACTTGTAATCCTCCTGCCTCAGCCTCCTGTGTACCACCGTGTCAGGTTTTTGCTCATTTCTTAACTCTGGTCTCCAGCTCCCTCCCTGGGGCTACCCCGGGCCTGGTCTGGATCCTTGGAGTGGGAGGTGACCGAGCTCTTGGGAAGGTACAGTGTCCATGGCTGGTGCCCAGCAGGTACCCAGTAAGCACTGGGTGAGATGAGTTTGCTGGGCTCGGGGCGGCCTCTGGGCGGTGGCAGAGGTGGAGGGCAGCAGCTGGGGTGGGGAGGCGGGCGCCGCCGGCGTCGCTCCCAGGAACGCTGGAGGTGGCCAATTAGAGCCTCCCGCTAATTGGAGCCAGTGCAGATTGTGCATTAACTCCGGTGGTTGGTCGGTCAGTCAGCAGTTCGGGGGTGCGGGGTGGGGAACAGTCCCGGAGCTGGGCAGGGGAAAGCAGGCCCGTGCCTGTTCTTGGCAGGAGAGCATGGTCTGGGCCCTGCCTCGCCCCCTGCCCAGTTGAAGGCGGCAGAGCCAGGGTTGGGAAGGCGACTCAGGGCCAGCAGGAGTGGGAGGATTTGGTGTGGCTCTGGCCTGCAGCCAGAGACCCGGGGAGGAGCTCATGCCCCAGCCCTGCAGATTGCTCCTCAGGTGTTGGGGTCTTGCTGTGTAGCTCAGGTGGCCTTGAATTCTCCATATAGCCTGGGGTAGTCTTGAAGTCATGGTGATCCTCCTGCCTCAGCCTCCTATGTGCTGGGATTACAAGCATGTGCCACCATGCCTGGCTCTGAAGGTGGCCCCAGGCGCAGGGAATGAGTCAGCGAGTGAGAGTAAACTTGTTCCTGAAGGTCAGCCCCAGGCGCCACAGGGAGGCTGGACCCTAAAGGCCAGTCCCAGACCACACTGGGGCTTTCACGGCCTCTGGTGCTGGACCCGGGCCGAGGATCACAGGCAGCTGGCCAGAGGTGCTGGCCTCCTCTGGGGGATTCCCTGCCCCCTGCCAGCCTGACCTGCTTCCTGGGAGGGGGCAACGGAGGTCAGGAGTGTGAGGGTGAATGTGGGGAAGCCCAGGGCCCGGAGACCAGAGGTGCGGTGGTGGCCAGGAAGGGCTCTGACAGGGCCAGACCTTCTCCAGTGCTGGTCAGCTAGGGCTCCATCTCAGACGGACCAGCAGCATCTTTCAGGTGGGGTCTGGTGTTCACTGTTTTAATAGCTCTCCTCACAGGACACGCGTGTACCCAGGGCCCTTTTGGCTGCCTGCCGGTCTGCTGCTGAGGGGTCCAGAGAGCCTCCTCTGCTCTCATCGGAGTTCATTAAGTCATTCAACAAATGTGTATTGAGCACCTACTGTGTGCCTCCCTTGCCCACACTGCTGGGCCTGCCCTGCATTCCTGACCCGCATTCCAGGGCTTGTGGTAGGCACTGGGGAGTCAGCAGAGTCAGCAGTGACAGCTCATGCTGCTCCTCCTCCTCACACTGGGGAGCCTGGGAGGGTGAGGTGTAAGCCCCTGGGAGCCCAGAGCCCTTGAGACCGAAATGCAAACTCACCAGGATGGACTGCCGCGTTCCTCGGACCAGCCTTGGTTTTCATAACCCGGATCTCACTGCGGTGAGAGGTCTGACTGTGTCCCTTAGCCTAAGGCAGGTGCTCGGCCAGCCCCGTGGCGCAACTCGGGTTTTTTTCTCATTACTTTTAATGAGAAATATGTTTTTCTCATTAAAAAATAATTTGTCTTTGGAAAAAACTTGAAGAACTCCAAGAAATCATCCGGGATACTGTCGTGACTTCCGTTAACACCCGGTGTAGACGCTGCGATTCCATCCTGGGCCGTGCACCTAGTAACTCGGACGCCCTCGGCTGCTGTGCATCTCGGGGACCCTGGGTACCCGGCCGGGGCCGCCTGGGTGCATGTGCAATTCCACCCGGGATGGCCACCCAGGTGGGGACCTGACGCGCCCCGCTGCCCTCCCAGGCGCCCAGCGGCCAGTTTCTCCGGAGGCGGAGGGGTGGAGACAGACTATCCCCAGGGTCAGACCCGCTTCACTGCCCCCATCTGTGGCTGTGGCAGCCTCCGTCCTGGGGTGGGGCTTGGGGGGTCCCTGTGTGGAGGGGCTGGGGGTGGCGGAGGGTGAACCAGCAGCCCCTGGCTTCCTTCCCCCGTGGGCCCAGGTGTGACAGGCCACGTCCGGCCCCTCGGCCGGGAGAGCCTGCTGCCCACACTGCTGGGCCTGCCCTGCATTCCTGACCCGCGTCCTCTCCCTGGCTCGGCCCATGGGTGGTGGCCGGGCTGGGGTGGGGAGAGGTGTAGTTAGGTGGGGACACCCAACTCTCTGCTCTCAGCTGTGGGGAGCTGTGGAGGGGGGCGCACAGCAGGACCTTCCTGACCAGGCCCGAGGGAGGGGAGAGACGGGTGCACAGGGGTCGGGGCCGCCCTGTTGGGCTTTGTCCCGGGGAGACAGGCGGGCTCCCTGGATCACAGCGGGCAGGGTGCCCGCTGGTGTCTTGGCCACAGACAGGCAGGGCCGGAAGGGGCGGCAAACAAATCTCAGCTCTGGGGCAGGTGCAGGCGCTGGCAGCAGGCACCTGTGCGTATTTGGTTAGCAAATCCCTCAGCTGCCCTGCGCTCAGCCTGCGGGGGGGCGGCATCCAGAGCCCAGGTGTCCGTGTCCACTGCGGATGGTGGCCGAGGGAGGGGTGTGCGGCTGCACGGAGATGGTGACGCCGACAGCAGGGGCTGCAGCTGCCCTCACAGCTGGCCTTTACCTCTGCGCCCTGCCACCAGCTGGGCAGACGGCAGAGAGGGGCACGGAGCGCGCGTCTCCTGTGCTGTGGCTTCGTAATTGTTCCTGCCCCACTTACCTTCTGCTGCCTGGTTCTGTGGGATGTAACCCGCGAGGCAGCTTTTACCCCCAAATACTTCACTGTGTGTTCCTCAAGCGAGGATGCGCTTCCTGGCCCCAGCGCTGACACCGGTCAGTGTCCCCAGAGCTCCCGGTGACCGACCTGTGTCTCTGACCACGGTTTCTCACAGCAGGGCCTTGCCGCCATCCACCTGTTTCCTTGGCTACTGCCACTTCTGGGGTCTCCTCCCCACTCCATCCCCTGGGACTCTAGTTCCTGGCATTGGGGCGCTGCCTGCTGCCGGCACTGTCTGCGTCAGGCTGCTTGTCCGCCGTTTCCTGGAAGCCCTGCTGCCTGCAGAGGGTGGGCTGAGGTCCTCTGCCCCGGGCTGGGGAGGGAGCCTGCTGGGCAGCGTGTGGGGCCGGCAGGTGGGTGGCCTGTGGCATGGGCCTCCTTGCCTCTGCTCTTTGGCTGACTGTGTGTCCCTAGTAGCGCTGTGGAGACCCCAGAGTGCGGCTGCAGCCACCTGGTCCTGACCCCAGCCAGGGCAGAGGTGGCCCCGAGGCTGGAACCTTGTTGGAGACTTGGGTTTCTCCTGGGCCAAGGCTGGTCCTTTGCGTCTCCCCCTGAGGAGCCTCCCCGGGCCCCTGAGTGCGGACTGCGGACGCCTTTGCCACGGGCAGAAGTTCACCTCTGCCCTTGGGTGAATCCAGGCTCCTCTCCGACCTCCCACTCCACCCTCGCTGCCACTCCGGGCCTCTGAAGGTCTCTGGCCCCTCCGTCCACTGCCAGCCTGGTTCCCGGTGCCTGTGTAGGATGTGGCCGGGCCGGGCAGGTGGGAGCCAGCAGAGCCAGCGCTGAGCCACACGCAAGGCTGGTCAGTGTCTCTGCAGCCTCGTGGGGAGGGCGGGGCGCATGGTTTGAGTCAGGCACCCCAGAGCTGCTGACGCCCCACTTCGGCCAGCCCCTGCTTCCTCTGATTATCTCCCTCCTGCCCGAGTGCCTGCTGCTTCCACCTGGGTCTCAGAGTCCACACTGGACAGAGGGGCCACCCAGGGCCTGGGATGCCCCTGGCTCCCCCTTCTTCAGCCTGGGGTCTTGGGGTGCAGGCCCCATGGTGTTCATTCCAGGGACGGCACCAGCTCCACACCCTGGACTCTCCAGTGGGCCCTGTCCCCAGAATCCCAGCGGCCCTGCACAGATTTCTGTCGCCCCATGGACGTTGGGGTGTGCACAGATGGTTCTGTCCCCCCAGGGACCTGGTGTGGGGGGCAGGAGCTTCCTGAGGGTGGCACCCAGCACACGTGGGCAGGATATGTGAGGTTTTGTTGAACACGTGGACCCAGGCGTAGAGGTGCTCATCTGGAACCCCTGGGAGGCTGAGGCAGGAGGATCACAAGTTTGAGGCCAGTTTGGGCTACTTAGCTGACCTCTGTCTCAAAAACAAGAAATAAAAAGATGCGTGGGGGGTGGGGATGTGGGAATGGGGCGTGGCTCGGTGTTAGAGCACCCACCCTTTGTTCTGGCCCTGCTGTGGGAGAGCAGATAGGGCGGGCCTGTGCTTGTGCCTCTGCTGACCAGCTGTGTGGCCACCTGCAGGGCTCACACCACAAAGAAAACTCCTGAGAATTATAATGGTCTACCCTCTCCACCTCCCTCTCCACCTCTTTTTGAGGTACTGGCGGTGGAACCCAGGGTTTTCTAACACAGCCACACCCCTGAGACTTTAAAAAACTTTTTTAAAAAAATTTTAGGCAGTCTGGGCTTGAATTTGTAATCCTCCTGCCTCAGCCTCCCGGAGTGCCAGCGTCACAGGCTGGCTTCTCTGAGCTGCCTTGGGCAGGGCCATTGGTCAGGAGCCTGAGGGTCTAGGCAACCAGTGGGGGCGTGGGAGGATTGGGGGCCACTGTGGTTCCTGCCGCGGGCACCTGTGCCACACTGGTTTCCGAACACAGCCACCCTCGGGGAGGCCTGGGCACGGGGCCAGAGTGGCGGCGTCGGGCTGTCGCGGCGGGTGGGGCACAGTGTGCGTGGGGTGCGAGTTTCACGGGGCGGCGACAAGACGGGCCATGGTGCTGGCAGCCACAGGACCGCGGGGAGCCCGGCGCGCCCTCCACCCTGACCTGCCTGCCTGGTGACCTGGCTCCACGGGTCTGGGCAGCCCGGACCTGCCCATCTCTGCCCAGAGGTGCCTGCGCAGGGTGCCCCATCCTGCTGCCCACAGATGAAGCGAGCTAGGTTCCCGTGGGGGCGCTGGGGCCACTCTGGGACCCCACGACCAGCCCTGGAGTGGCCACCTTCCTGCCCACAGTGGGGCCTCTGCACAGTGAAGCACCCTGAGAGGATCCGGGGGGTCCAGGATGGAGGCCAGGTGGCCATGAGGGTGGTGCCTGCCCAGACGCCCCCTGAGGGTCCCCCTCTTCACCCCCAGTGGTTTCCTCTCCTGCCCTAAACCTGGAGTGTGGGGTGTGGCCTGCTGGGCACCCCACCCTCTGGAGCCTGGTCCTCTGCAGGCCTGGCCTGGCTTTCCTGAAAGTCCTGGCTCCGTGTCGGCTCCTGCTGGGGACACAGCTGGGCCCCAGGCGGGGACCAAGGGCCACGGAGGCTGGGCGAGCTGGGCAGGGCCAGGGCAGCGCTCAGGCTGTGCGGCTGTGGCCAGTTAGGAAGCACTGAGGACACCTCGTTCACTGTCTGTCCACAGGCGTCCCCGGCTGGCCTCCCGCGAGCCGGACTGCCAGGGTGAGGAGGGGGCTGTCCCCAACCATGCTCCCCTCCCTCCTCGGGGCCTTGTGCCAAGAGGGCCCTGCGGGGCTGCCCCAAGCTCCTTCCTGGCTGCACCCCAGCACCCGGCAGGGACCATCCCCAGCTCCGCCGGGGTTTCCTCCCCTTCCAGCCACAGCCTCTCCCCTCGGGCTATGCTGAGTGGAGGCCGGCATCTGATCACTGATCTCTCTCTCTCTCTCTTCAAATCCATTTTATTTCAGAGAGGAAAAATAAAACAATTTCAAAACACATCAATCGGGGGCAACAGTGGTCTCTTTTTTTGAGACGGGGTCCCACTGTGTGGCCCAGGCTGGCCTCAAACTCGCTGCCACTGTCCTGCCTCAGCCTCCTGAGTGCTTGATGAGATTTTGAGGGGTGTACCTTTACCCTGGTACTACTCTCTGCAGCTGCTGTTTCCGTGGGCAGCTCTGCCTGGCCAGCGGCCTGGGTGCCGCAGGTGCCGCAGGGAAGGAAGCACCAATCCTGCCAGGTGTGGCGTCCACATCTCTGACCCCGGCTCCTCAGGAGGCTGAGGCAGGAGGATCAAAAGTTGGAGCTCTGCCTGAGCAACTCAGAAGGAGCCTGTCTCAGAGACTCAGTAAGCTACAGTCAGGCTCAGTAGCCCAGCGCTTACCCGGCATGCATGAGACTGGGTCCCACTCCCAGCACTGGGAAATAAAGCAAAACAAAGCAAAAACACACACCCGTATCCTTGTGGAACCTCCAGCCCTCGGGGTGGGAGGGAGGGACAGTAAGTGGAGTAAGTGACATGCTCCAGAGTGGTGGATGGTGACATCGAGCTCTTCCCGGTCCTTGTCGTGGTCCGGGAAGTTCATATTTGTAAACCCATGGAAAAGTTACTGGAATCTTAGCAAGTTGGTTCCCATCCACCACTTCCAGCGCATGGCGAGAGTAAAGACACTAAGGCGAATTTATAGCTGTGGGGAGCCATGGGGGTCCTAAGTCAGTTGGGGTGATGGTTAATGGGCCTGGACTCAGGCCCGAACCAGGTCTGACTGGTGAAGAGGCGGGTGGCTGGGGGACCGTGAGAGGGCTGTGGGCGGGGCAGGCCGGACCTGAGGTCGCCCCTGCAGTGTGCAGGGAGAGGGTGTGCAGGGCTCCTCTGCGCAGCACAGCTGGAGGCAGCATCTGATGTTCTGGGCCGTGGGCAGCTCTGATGTGTGGTCCTCTGTGGGAGGTCACAGCCTCAGCTGCAGGCTCGGTCCCTGGGCCCCTGACCCCGTGGAGCTCGGCTCTTCCCTGCCTCCTGTCTGGGAGCTGCGGGTTCAGGGTAGCCCTGACTGTGGCCCCCAGAATCCCCACACCAGCCGATTGCATTGCTTACCGGGCTGAAGGGAGGAGGAAGAGCCCAGCAGGGCTCCGTGGTCAGCGGCGCAGGGAGCCGGGGCCAGGCCTGGCCAGGAGGAGAGCATCTCGCTTCTTTGAAGCAGCGGCAGCCAGGGCGCCCTGCACAGTGATCCACACCGGACAGGCAGGGAGGGCGGGCAGAGCCCTGGAGAGGGCACCTACAGGGCGGGCTGACAGGGCTTCGGGGTGCCAGGCAGGACCCGCAGGTCTCTCCAGTGACTTTGGTTTCACTCTGAGCCCAGTGGCTCTGGCTGGACTCATGCGGGTTGGACCCCGGGTCTGCACATGCTCTGCTAGTCCCCGCCCCAGCCTCGCCCCAGCTGGGCACATAGGGACCCCCTGTTCTAGGGGGAGCCGGGCTGCATTGGAGCTCCTGGGACCCCGGCCCAGTGGTCCAGTGGGGGAGAACTTGGGTTTAGCAAGGGGCTGGGTTGGCAGCACTGCCGAGCCGATGCGCGTTGCCAGGGTGACCCAGACGTGACTACCTGCCCCAAATGTTTTCCTTTGGAGGCAGGGCCTTCCTGTGTACCTTACTGTGTAGTCCAGGCTGGATTTAAACTTACTGTGCAGCCTAGTTTGGCCTTGCACTTAGGATGCTCCTGCCTCAGCCTCCTGAGCAGGCACTGGGAAAACAGGCTCGCACTCAGTCTCCCCCACACACTGAGGTCCTGCGCCACAGGGGACGCTGCCCAGTGTGGCCTCGCATTCCAGCTCTGCAGTCCTGTAATCTCTCCAGGCCTGGTTTCCCTGCCCGGAGAGCAGACCCACCCGCAGTGGACGCATCCAGCCAGGAGCAGTGACGAGCCAACCTCCTGGGCCCTTGAGAAGCGGGCTGGGTGGGCCGGTGGGCGGGCTGGCCCCGATTTGCACCTCTGGGATCACTGGTTTCATCTCTGTCTCTGGACAACCAGCCCCGCCCTGTGCTGGGGGCTTTCTGAAAGTCATTTCATTACGGAGAAAGTTCTGGTGTAGCTGAAGGGGGCCTGATGTGCATAAAATTGGTACTTTCCACTGTGATGGCTCTAGAGCTCCTTTAAGAGCTTGGACAGTTAACACACACACACACACACACACACATAATATGTTTTTTTTTTTTAATTGGTACCAGGGATTGAACTCACGACCCTGTGCTTGCAAGGTAGGCACTTATGCCGATGGGCTAAACCCCTGGCCCTAGTTTTCGGATATCTTAGTAGCAGATGCTCTTCCCTCAGGGTCACTTGGGATGCAGCGAGGGGCGGCGAGGGTTTTAGGAGCTCTGGCTGAGGACAGAGATGGAACCCCAAGATCTGTTTCTCGTGGTGTCATGGTATCGCAGGACTGTGATACTTGGACTCCGAGTGGAAAACCACAGGGTCCCAGGGCACAGAGCTTGCGGTGTAGACATCGTGAGTGTAGAGGTAGGGAGAGGCCGGGCATTTGAGAGATGCAAATTAAAACAGCTCTGAGCTGCTGTCCCACTCCAGAAAGAACGGCCATCGGCAATAATCGGTGACACACACCGGTGAGCCGAGGGGGAAAGTCATACATTGCCGGAGGGAGTAAACCGGTCCAGCCACTGTGGGGAGCAGAATGGAGATTCCTCAAAACACTGCAAAGGGAGATTCCACGTGACCCATCTGTTCCCCTTCTGGGTATCTTCCCAAAAGGGTCACAGACATGATATCTCAGTGAGACCTGCTTCACATGTTTACAGCTGCACAGGTCATAACAGCTAAATCGTGGACACAGCCTGCGTGGCCTTTCACAAATGAATGAGCAAAGACGTGTTCACACACAGTGGAGTATTACACTGCCACGAAGAAGGGCAGCGGCAAGGTGTTTGAGGGAAAAGCTGCAGGCGGAGCAAATCAGACACGGCGTAAGGGCTGTGTGTTTGTCTTACATGAGTCGGATATGCAGTAGATATAACATGCCATAAAAAGGCAATGGAGGAGAAGACCGAGAAACCAGTGACCATGAACCAGCGCAGCTGACGTGTCTGAGGACCGGACCTTGGTTTAGAATAATTGTCTTAGGTCTTTGTATGTTTTTTGGCCTGTTAGCCCTGCTGTTAATCTGTGCTTTTGATCATTTGCTAGATAAAGATTTTAAAAATAAATAAATCTGATGCTGGAAAAAATGTTTAAAAATTAAAGAAAAATGGGTGGAGGGGAAAGGGAAATGAAAAGAATTAAAAAGAATGGAACAGAATTCTGTATACAAACCAGCTCCCCGCCATGAATGTAATCAGTAAACCAAAAACCAAAAAGGGCCAAGGAAAAATAAACCCTAAAAGGGGAGAGGCCAGGCGCAGGTGCGGGGAGTTTGGGGGCCGGGGCGGGGGCGGGGAGACCAGTACAGAGCCGAGGGGCAGAGGCCAGGCGCTGGGTGGGTCTCTGGCAGGGAGAGTGCTCAGGGACCTTGAGACCAGCTGGGAAACTGAGGCTAGGCAGGGGCCAATCCCGGCCCTCTGGCCAGCCTGGCAGGGGAGGTGCAAGCGGGCCGTAAGCTTCGGTCTCGGCTCTGCGGCTGCCGCCAGGTCCCTCTCCTCAGACTCGGTTTCCTCCTCGTAGACTGGTGTGGACACCTGGGCAGCGCGCCAGGAAGGTGGTGAGAGGTCAGAGGCCACAGGCCCAGAGTGCAGCGTAGAGTCGGCCTTTGAGATGGGCAGGCGGTCACCACTGCCTCCTGGGCAGAGGGGTGGCGTCGAGGAACTGTAAATGCAGGCGTTGAGAGGGATGAATGGATGGGTGGATGGACAGAGAGGGATGAACGGGTGGGTGGATGGACAGAGAGGGATGAACGGGTGGGTGGATGGACAGAGAGGGATGAACGGGTGGGTGGATGGACAGAGAGGGATGAACGGGTGGGTGGATGGACAGAGAGGGATGAACGGGTGGGTGGATGGACAGAGAGGGATGAACGG